>JANTEX010054106.1:0-10121 GCA_024741295.1 Macrocera vittata
ACGACGACGTTTTCAAATTAACTCTTTGAAGGCCGCGCTGGGAAACGTTTGATATGAGAAGGTGCAATCAAAGTATTAGCCACCGATGAAGCGATAGTCAAATTATTTGTACCGGATCTACTTGTCACAGTGGAATAAGACTGATCTAACTTGCGAGGTAGTTCATACTTCCATGTCCGATGGCGAGATACATAAAGAGAAAGAATTTTCATGATCAACGACAACATCGATAGATTTAGCTGGTAGCACTGGATTATTCGATCGTGTGACGTTGTCATTCACTGTTGGTGGAGTCATCACTCTTGTCGTCGAGTGTTGTTTTCTGTGAACGCTGTACACTCATTGTACAAACAGCAAGAATAAATACCTTGTATTTGCTAAGCCGACTAATCAACAACATATGTTGTAAATATTTGCTTGATTTACAAAATTAAACCATGTCCAAACTTGTATAACACTTGTGAACCGTGTAAATTTAAACTTTTTGTAGAGGAAATTAATATGTAATTGTATGTGATTACAGTAAAGAGTCGTTTGATACCGATAATACCATTCTCCATGGTCTCCTGTTGGCAATGTTTTCGCATTTAAAAACTTCCTTTTTGGGCGCATATTCTTCGACTACATTTCTTAAGATTCTTTTGACCGATCCGAATATGCGCGACTAACACTTACTGTTTGGATATGAAATATAACAAATTCCAATACTAGATTGTCCATTTTAAAAATCTGGTCATGTGACATTATTTAGACACTGTTGCAAACTGATAAATTCGACCAATAACCGTTTTCAGATTGTCTGTTTGAGCTGGCGTTAGACGACGCAGATAATGTCTGTTTTCCATATTCCACCGAAGATCGTGAATGAAATGTCAGATTTTTGACTGATTTCCCAGCAATGCTGCTGCTTTACGCGTAACAGATGCCCTTACGAAATTCATACCATTGTCAATGTACATCGTAGAAATATGTCCACGACTTGCTGGAAACGCCGACGTTGTACAATCGCTAGCCAAACAGAAAATCGCTATGTACGTCTCGATGATTCAAAGGTTTGGCCTGTGCACAATCGAATAGTGATAATGCTGCATAGTCCACATCGCTTGTAGAAAAAAGTCTACTTTGCGTTGTACGTCAGTTTTGATACCGAGCAGATTTCCGTTTTCAGATAACAAAAATCTATCAAGACCAAATGATATACTGATTAGTGGAATGAACCATCCGTCTATTAAGATGTCATGAGCAATAAAATCCTTCTGCTGAAGAAGACGAAATATTCCATGCTCTTCTCCAAAAGTGAACAGAACATATCATAACAAAGTTACAAAACATACCTTGAGCAAATTATGCCTGGAGATACCTTCCTGAATCCTGGAGAAACGCGAGGGTAACTAATATACTGAAGGCTGATAGAAGACCCAAATCTCAACCAACGACATTTTGTCCTGTAAGTATAATTTAATTTCTAATTAAACCAATGGAAAAAATATCGACAGACATATTAGAGAAACTGAAATTGAATAATAATCCTCTACACCAGCAATCACCAAGAAAATTCAACAATACATGCTTTACAAAATCTAGTCTCTATAATCCAAAGATCTATAGAAGTAAAAGAAGAAGCAGTACAACACTAGTTTCGATCGTATAACTCTAATCGCTGAAACTTAAGGAGTAACTCCAATTACTTGTTACTATATAAGAGCCGTATTAGTAAAGCGTATAAAATCAAAACCCCACTAGCGGAGGAAGAACTATACGTCACGACAACCAATGGCTGCCCGCAAGTAGGAGTTACATCTAATTTACTATGGACCTTATTGTAGATTAACTACTATAGTAAAACTCAATGAAAGTGGTTTGATGTGCAGACGACATAGTCATCCTCATAAGAGGAACATTTAAAGAAGCGATAAATGGTTACAAATCGCTCATAAAAGCGTACAAATGACGTGTATTGAAGCAAGCCTTAAAGTCGATCTTTTAAAAACAAAAATTTGTTGCATTCACCAATAGAAGAAACAGGGCTGAGAAAACATACACTATTTGGTGAACGAATTGAGTACTCCAGATAAGTATCTGGGTGTAATCTTAGATGAAAACTACATTGGAATGCTCATGTTAGTAAAGTCGTTGAAGAAGCTAGAATATCAATCTGGCCATGCTGAAAACAATTAAGGAAAGCTTGAGGTATGTATCCGAAGATGGATACGCTATGATAGAAAGGCTAATCATACTATATGCTGGAGTATGGTGGAAAAATTCCCAACAAGAGACGATAAAGACTGAACTATACTAACTTCAAAGACTTGCTTGCCCAGGAGTAGCGGGAGCAATGTGCACTACTCCGACTAAAGCTCTTGAAGTATTACTGAGCTTGGCGCAACTAGAACATAAAGGAGCTTGAAAGATCATACTTAACGGGTGATACCAGAACAAAAATGGAAAAATCTCATCAGCAGCTACAAGAAGAAATACGTCGAGACGAAACACTTGGGATATTACCGACAGATGTTACGCCCATAGTATATAAGTTTGATATTAACTTCAATGTTAAAGTTCGTTCATATGAAGACTGGATATCAGACAAAAATGATTTTGCGAATAATTCGTTAGTATATTAAATCGAGCATAATTCAAGCACCAGTTTTTCAAGCAGAAATACATGCAATCGGATTGTGCGTCAGAGATATAAATACTAGGAACTATGTAAACTGATCCATTTACATTCTTCCTGACAATAAATTAGCAATATTAGCTCTCAATTAATTTGAGATAACGTCGAGACTAGTTCTACACAAAGAATCTTTTGACCCAAACATCCAAAAGTGGTTAAATTAACCTGTGAATCGGTAGAACCTGCCGAAATCGCAGTTGAAACTACCAATTACCTGTTAATAATAACTAATTTAACGGTTTAACCTACAGTTTTCATGGTTGAAATCAACATATTTTGGATAATGGGGCTCAATAACCGAGCTACCGTTCGGTCGATATTACCGCTCAAGATTCTCTGTGTAGACTGACTAAAAGAGCTAAGCATTTTGTTCTAAGGTAACGACATCATGTTTATGCAGTTTAATGGACACAGTGCGATTGAAGAAAACGAAATAGCAGATACAGTCGTAAAAGAAGGCTCAGCCGTAACTTTTCTGTGGATTGTTCTGGAATTGCTCAATCAAAAAGCCCAAACTTGTTGTTCAAATACCAATGGATGCGACACTTGAATTCCTCCCTAACAATTCTAATTACCTAACGACCCAAGATCTAAACCTAAGTAGAGTATAAATTAGAACTATGACTGGACTCTTGACTGGTCATTGTCGACTAAAGGCATATCATCATTGGTTCGGAATGGTAACAGATGAAGAATGAAGACTGTGTAGAACCGGAGAAGAGACAGCAAAACACATTATCTGTTAATGTGAAGCAAACATCATACTTCGGTATTTTAATGATTCTTATTCAACACCAAGAGAAGTTATGTCTTACTCCATAGCACGGCTATGGTTTAACAAAACTGGTAGAACTCTTGGAAGTATTAAGGCATTATACTTGGCACAATGAACCCCAATCATTTCGTCGTTAGACAGGCCAATAGCTGCTATCGAGACATGGATCGAAACCAATTGCACAAACGCATGTTCATAACATTTTTTACACCAGGTTGCCGATAAGTTCGTCGAATGTTAATATCAGTTGGTGTTTCGTATCGAATTTCAGTCGGTGTTTCGGTTTGAAAATTATTTTACCGGCCAATCAAATCAATATGTGCATTCGAATATAACCCAATAGATACTGCCACTGATCGGAATTTTGTTCCAAAAATGACGGGCTTAACCATCACAGCGGGTGATTTTTATATTGGCCCGATTCGCCACGTGAAACTCAATCGGAAGAATTGCATTCAGATGGCACATGTCGCCACTGACTTAAGTTAGTTATGTCCTGAATTTCAAACATACGGTTCACTACGATCGACAATATTACAATGGAATCAGTCCATGCATGGAGTTCAACCTTTATGTTTCGTAATGATGCATGGACCTTTTACAACAACTCGAGTCATGGCAACAATACATGTTTTATCTGTTTTGCTTTGGTCTTGGGTGACAACTGACAATACCCATGTTTATCCATTTTTGTGACCTTAACATACATTGCGGCCGCGTAAGCGATGCGTCCGAAAAACCGTGGAAGTCAGCATGACATCTGAAATTATATTTCACCAATCGCGAAATTTGTTCGAATAACTTTACAATTGCTCCTCAATATCGTTTGGTAATGGTTCGTCTCATGAAAGTCTCAACAGCCAAAGGTTCTGTATCCATATTTTGCCGACTACTTCTATTTCCAAAGGGGTCAGTTTCGACACCTCTGAAAGCAATGATCATTTCATAGACTATATAAGGTACGTTTGTCTTATTTACCTGAAATCTTAAAGTATCGTTTCGTGGATACCGAGTTTTTGAGACTGTCGGTCAAGTCAATTAATTTAACCTGAATAGTTGGACCGACCATAAGTTTTTCGTTCAGTGCAACAGCGGATGATGATTTTCGTAAACGATTGAACACAACACGAATTTTTCGATTATCAGATTGCAACACGGCATGATACGGTAAATAAATGGTAATTTTTTGTCAACATTTGATTCTTCGTTGGTCGAAAGTCTATGTATCCGAATTAGCAGACATAGTTTATATCGTCCATTTGATAACCGCTTATGATCGTCTTTGTTACTTTGTTCTTCACGCGTTAGGATTAGAGCATCGGTGACATTTCTAAAATTTCCCAGATTTGTTGCAAACTTTGTTTAATTAAATTTGGTACATAAGTGACATAAAAATTGTTCGTATTGACAGTCCGTAATGGGTTTGTAGTTCTATTAAGGTCGAAAGAATTCATCCCAGTGTAAAATTGGGGGTGATTTTTTTAACCCAATTCAAAATCGATACTGCCGTTTAACAATAAAAGGTTCGTTTTGTCATGAAGATCCACTGCGAATCCGAATCTAACGATGCACGAAATCTTTGTGGCACACCAGACGAATTCTCGATTTGCATCAAATGCCGTTGACAAGATCACTTGCGACATTGCTTCAATACAGCGTGTCGATTGTTTTGGTTGAACTTAAGCCCATTGTATTGAAGATTGCTTACAATTGGTTACTTGACTGTCGCTTGTTCTGACAGAAATGTGTTGTAATGTCGATGGCTTTACTTTTATTTTGATTTGCACTGTGTGGCTGATTTTTTTTTGTGCAAGCAATTAAAGCAGAATCTTTTCTCTGGGTCATCATTGCCTCGCTTTTCTGCATCTCAAGTTATGAATTGGAATCATGCAGGGATTGTATGATCTGAACAAATTATGCATGCGTACGAAGATGTTTCTGCCAACGATGTTACAGCTTCGAAGTGACTGTGTGTTAGCAACTATTTTCATTTTTTGTCTTCTGCTATTTCTGACAATTTCCGAAGTTTCTCTAAGAATTCAACCAACTTTCGTAAGCTCCTGCAAATTATCACGCTTTCGGAGCTGGTTCTACTGTCGACGTGTCTCAACATCCAATTTGTTGACCATTGTGAACGCAGGTTCAACATCCCAAAATGTTGTGATTGCATCTACTAAACATTTGATGCCAATAGCGGCATGATTCGACATCGATTGTTGACCAAAAATCGATTTCAAATGAACGTTAATAATAAAACGCGACATACAATAGATACGGAGTTTTTCTTGCCGTTGTTAATTTGTCATTTTTTGGTATCAGACGGCGTGGAAAAGATCTGTGTACGCACCACTGAGATTTGGTAAATTATACTGTGACAGTTTAATTTTATCGTATTTTTTGGCCCTTGCTTTAGATCCTGGAGCTATTTACGATGAGTGGCTACTGGCTCGATTGAATCATTTTTGATATATTCATTAAATGAATAGCTATCGTTGTCGCATGATGTTGAACAACCCACACTCTCATCGTCCGATGGTAACTTTCATCGACTGAAGTATAGTGTTTAGTGTTAATTGAACGTCGGATAACTATACTTTTTTTGACCATAACTTTGCATGGCTGATTTTATTCAAATGATCTAATATCGTTGTCTAAGTTCGTTACTGACTATTTCAATATTGATTTGCCCAATATAAACGAGCATTTTCGTGTCTTAATTCATGCTGGTTGCTGCGTTATATCTTCCAACGTTAAGACGTTTCGTCTATTTCAGGTTTATGTAGTGCCGTAACGGACAAATCATTTGGAAATGCAGGCCTAACTTCATCCATCGCAAAATCTGCTACATGAGTTAAATTAGAATTTTACCGATTCTTTGCGCAATGTCAATCATTTTTTTATCTAGCAAAGTACAGTTTTTGAATCGCACTACATAACAATTTTAAATAATAAAATGAGCTGCAGCTCTATTCTCGAGATCGATGTGAGTTTAAATAGCGTTTTTTTGCTTTTGCCAATACTAGCAATGTTCCAATTTGATCATGCTTAAAAATTCTTAGATAAGCCATAGCTGCAAAGGCGTCTTCGCTATGGCATACATACAATTCAATTATATCAACCTTGGAAATTTAAGTTGAATTTTTCAAATTTAAGTGCCACCGAAGCCATGTAAATTCGATCGACAAATTGACTGCATGATTTATTCGACTTTGTATCGCCACATTTGAACCAATTTCAATTGGATCGAATACAGTCATAAGTATTCGCACTTCTCTTTGTATGGCCACCTTTAAATCAGTCATAATTTCGTTGCCAATAACAAAATTGGAAATCCAGTTTATAACACCAAATCCACATTTCGCTTGAAATCCATTTCCGAGAGTTCGTGTTTGCAATTAAATGAATCAAAATCATCGTCCATAATTATAAACGACTTCTAGATATTCTTTAACTGTTTCATTTTTAATATTGTGCGGAACATGGCGAACAAGTAGATCTAAAAATCTTAACCTGCATCTCGTATATTTGTATTTCTGGACTGCTCTGTGCTCGCCACAAGAAATGTTTTGCACATCGGTCTTCATCCAAAACCTTTGTCTTGGAGTAACATTTCAGCCATGTCACCAGTGAAATCATCTTATACACGAATCATGAATGCCTTTTTTTTTATTCTCATATTTGGCCATTTTACGTTCCAAAAAATACAGTCGTTGAGAAGCTGTTTGCTTGCTGGTTCGCAACTTTCCAAAGTAACCCTGCGTTTCATATCTGATTTCGATTGAAATCCGTTTGGTCGTTGCTTTCTTAATTTGGTTTGCTCTTGCTTCAATTTTGCTGATTGGAGTCTTCATCGAAAGATTCTGTTGAAAGTTGAAAGAGATTCCTTGATTATTCTATACATTGCATCATCGAAAAAATTATAACTTTTATTACTGTCGTCATAATTTCTATACCATTGCCGTGAATGCACCATGAATACTGCCGTGCTTAACAAGAGAACTTTATATTCACGGAGTTTGGTATGCAATAATCGACCGTATCCAGTGAATACAACAGCGGACATCGTATAGCAAAATCCGTGTAAATAAGTTTCTCTTGTTAAGCACGGCAGAATAACTTTTCTTGTAACCGTTAAATGAATGTATATTGTCTTAGCCGATTAAAATATTACTTTGGAGTTGACCATTTCTTCAATTAATAGTCCATCCAGATGCTGCAAATGATTCCATCTTGACATAATGACAGTTTGTGATGGCAGCGACAATTTTTTAACAGTTCGGACATCCCCGTGAGTACCCCAAATCGTTATGGAAACACTTTATTGTGTATCGTTGTAGAAAAGAGCTTAGTTTTTAGAAGTTTCGTCGAAAAGAACGTAAGTTTTTAAGTTGTAAATTGCCACTGTAACTGCGTTCGTAGAAGTACTTTGTTATTTTCGTTCCTTTTCGATTTTTGGACGTTAATTGTTTCAGAGAACAAAACAAACCTTAACAACGTTTGAGCAACGTGATTGAGGTGTCATTTTTATGTGTGTCCAAATTGTTGTCTTTGATCACCACGAATGGCTTTTATCTTTGGAATGATGAATTCTCTTTCAAATTTTGGTCGTTCATTATTTCCAAAGTATTCGTTAGGTTGTCAACATTTTTACTATGATATATCATACATACTCTGGACCGTTTCTATTGCTTTATATTTGTGTCACTTTTATAGTTTCAGCATTTTTTCTTCGCCACGAACTTTTTCTGGTTATTTGAGAAATAAACATTGGCCATTCTTCAGGATTTCCATTGAACACCATTTAATTGACTCTGCCTATTTTCTATTTTTCCACTTTTCCACTTCATTCATTATGGGTCTGGTGGGTTGTCCATTATCTCTACAAAAGTTAACAACAAATATATGTGTCACAACAAAAAACTTGTGTACGCCAAAAGTTTGTCAATTGCTCGGGATGAATCGAATGGCAATAATTCGTCGAATTGTGTGTAAACGAGAATCGAGTCCGTTCGGGTGTCAATACGTTGAATCGTGCAATATTAAATGAAGGACGTTTGGGTGGTAGTTCGTCAAATGAAATTTCGAGTGTCAATCCGTCAAATAGTGCAGTGTTCGATCTAGGCGATCGGGTCTTTCACTTTAATATTTTGATGAGTTCGACCAAATATTTGTAAAAGATCATAATGTAACGCCAGTTGCACTGGCTTCAGGAAGACGAAAGTGGAAGATTCTTGCAACTATAAGTCGTCAATGAACCGTCGAAAAATGATGTCAATAACACGAGCATCAATTCGACGATATTGTCGAAAATGGCGAAGATAACAACAACGACGATAAACGCTGCGACTACTGCGACATGATGAAGATGACATCGTTACGTCGCGTCCCTGGAATGCATTCTATCCGATTTATTTCGAAATATCGCAGTTACCGAAATCGATCGACGATGCTTTTTGCAGAGGATTGCTGTTTGTCAAAAAATGTTTAAGTCGCAACTATTGTGTTTTTAAAAATGGATACATACACTATCCTGTGACCGGATACGCCTTATAATTAGTATTATCTCATCTCGACTTAAAAAGTCACCGGGTGAATTAGTAATACCTTCGTAGATGTCAGAGAGCAAAAAATTTCATCTGGTGATCCTAAATTGATTGCAAAATTATAGATGTGAAACATCTCGGTTGTTATATAATAGAACTTGATCTGCCGGCGCTTTCATTGGAACGAACGTTTTAATTGATGGCTCCAACATATTTAATTGATGGCTCCAATAATGTTATCCAATTCCGAACTCTATTTAAAGTTTTGTTTCGAAATTGCTCGTCTTTCTGGTGATCACACAATATTGTTTTGCATAATTGGTAGTTGATGTCCTTGCGAACATCCTTTCGGCTTTTCAAAGAATATATTTTTTTAAAAAACTCATCCAAACTCTCAACTATAGTACACAATTTACTTATGAAATAACAAATTATTTCATTCAATAGCTGTATTTTTAGAAAACTGAAGAAAAAACTATAATTTATGAACATCACCATCAGGCCAGTTCTATAGATATCGTTTCATAATATACTGTGCTACAGTCACTGGGTACAATCGACGAACAAATCAACGACGGAATCAAAATGAAGTAAAATGAGCGATATGCATCGACAGTGAAATTTATTGCAATTCAAAAAAAGGAAAAACATTTCAGTTGATTTATATTACTTCATTTTCTAAAATGTGTATATATATAAAAGTTATATAGCCGTTTATACATATATATATATTTATATATGTGTGCGCAAGCAAAGGTTGGGCTCATAAATTACATTTATTATTTTTCAACCGTTTTATAGTAAGTATGTTATATTGATACATATACGTTTTTATTACGTATATACGACGTTTTAGGTTTGTATAAAGATATATGTGAAAATGTTTCTCCAATGTTGCGCATATGTATAAATATAGTATATATATATATCTGACAAGAATAAGGTAGATTCTTTGGAATGGACAGATAATGCAGCAGGCACAACTAAATAAATTTTTGTGAATTATTATGACATTTTTAATGTTTTCTCAATGACGCAATAATGACTTTTGATGGGTTCGCTTTCCTCATTTTTTTTTTAATAATTTATTTTATTATATCTATAATACATATGTATATACTTTTTT
>JANTEX010054217.1:0-10117 GCA_024741295.1 Macrocera vittata
GGCGGCGGTTTATCAGGCTGCTAAGAAGGTGGAAGAAGAAGGTGGATCTGGTATGGATGTCGACTTCTTCGTGGATATCCAGGCGGCCATATTGGCGCTGTCATCCACGTCGGTACACTCGAAACTGGTTGAGCTCTGCAGGGCGAAACCTAATGAGGTGTCTGACCGCCATAGAGTTACGGTATGTTGGGAACCGGGGCATAGTGACATAGAGGGGAACGAGAAGACTGATGAGCTGGCAAGGGCAGGATCGGCTCAAGGATCTGATGGAGAAATGTTGGACTTCGTTAATATGCCTTACCGCTAAGCGACTAGGATGATTATCGGGGCAGCCCTCTTCACGGCCACAGATAGATGGAAACGGCTGACAACGTGTCGGATATCCAGGCGGACTTGGGCGGAGTACGACGACAGATGGACGCAGTATCTTCTGCAGGGCAGCAGAGCATCCAACAGGAAACTGGTGGGAGATAGAATATGGCAGACAGTTGACGGTAGATAGTAAATCGTTTTTACGTAGCCTATTAGAGGCAATGCATTAACGTTTTTCTTATAAAAGTTTCTCAACTTTAAAAAATGCAAATTAAACTCACAATAGGCACTCAGCAGAGAATTTCCCCTTTTGCAACCCAATCTGTCTAAAAAAAGAAAAGCAAACAGTTATCATCTTAAACGAGATTTCCTTCTTTTGCTTTGAACTACGGACATTTCATATCAAATATCATATAAAAAATATAATCCTGATATACTTGCCTTGATACACTATCAGCGTCATTTGAATAATACGCGCCCCATTAACTGCTTACTCCATTCCGGCGCACCCACACAATGCACATACAGCACACAGAGTTTCGGTTCAACTAAATAATATACTCTATCTGCAACAAATTACGTAACTCTGCTCCTTAAGTGATTTCGATCTGTTTACGTGGCCATCCCTTATACACAATGGCCATCAAATAGAAACCTGCCAATCCAATGAAATAGTAACCATACACAAGATACTGTTGGAAAACATCCAACACAAATACGGTATGCTCTGTGATCACAACAATTGTCAGCAACGTTTGCAATAGCAGTGCAATCAATGTGTTCAGGCCAAACACTAACCCAAAGCAATCGTCTTCGATGTGTTGAGCAATTTCAGCGCTACAACAGTGCAAGTTTTCTTGTGGTTATACGGTTTTTAATTGAATTGCGCGAACATGGTACCTGGCAACTGTTACCGTAAACGAATACAGAACACAGAACAGCATATAGCCCAAGTATGACATGTAAATAGATGTTGTGCCTGATGCCAATAATATGGCCAAGCCCTGCAAAATAGACAGCACCAATAATGCAAACAGTTTCTTTTTCTCGCCAATTTTCTCCATATGAATGCAACCGGCCAGTATGGCCACAGCGGCACCAAGCAAGGTTATGCACGCTTCAACGGCACCATTCCAAATTACCTGCACGCGAACGAAACAAAACGTTTAACCACAATACCGTTCCACAACAAAAACAGACTCATTTACCTCCTGCTCCTGTTTAATATTTGTCCACAGCACCTGAATATAGGAAATTGTTTGCAAATAGCCACACATTGCCACTGCATACCATACACTCCAAATCATCACGTTGTAATTTGTGTATGAACTCTTAAAATGGAATGCAAACAGTCGAATGGCTGCTGCTAATTTGTCTCGACCGTAAAAACGATGCGGCTCATCGTCTGTGGATTGTACGATGTGTACATTGGTCATCATAGCATCCGTTTCGTCTGGTATACGTTTATGAAAGTATTGGCTTGTGTCGACCGATGGCAGTAAAAATGACCATATTGTCGCACCAATTTGTGCGGCTAACGTTATCATATGCAATTGACGATAATCCATTGCGTTCGTATAGATCAACGTTTGACCTAATGCGCCGGCAACAAATCGGCCCGATAGTACGGCCGCACGTGCATATGACGTCACCTTTAGATAATGTTCTTTGTCCACTTTGGCATAGATATAGGTGAAATAGCCGATTTCGGTGGCCATATATGTGCCATAGAATATTTCCAGTATTTGTAAACTTCTCAACGATTCGGTCCAGACGAGCATCGACCATACAACGATGCCGGCCACACCACTTGCAATGATGATCGGTTTGTATCTGCGTGAATAATTGTTTTGTGAAACTGGACATAGTTAATACAGATGGAGAAACGCGATTATGTACCGTAGAAAATCGGTTATCAAAAATATCAGAACCAATTGGGCAGCATATGAGTAGGTACCGATTGGATAGACATATCGATTGATCTGGTTTATGAATGAGATTGTACAATGCAAATGCCATGAGATGTATGTCAAAATTTCAAAATAATAGTTACCGTATCACTTGTAATGTTACGCCATGGATAAATTAGGTAATCGGTTACGAACGGTTCGGATGGCCGAAGTTCCCTTAGAAATCCAAAGAAGCATAACAGCAACGAAATGATGGTCCACTTCATTGTATTGGCTTTGTTTTGTGTTATCATTTGGCACAATGCGATTGCGAGTACAATATTTTGATCGTATCAAGTGTGTATCATGTGGATAGTTGATTTTTCACTAATTTTATCGAGTTTTTCACTTACATCATCGGGTAAAATGACGATTGAACAACGTACAACGTACAACTACAAGTTACAACACGTGATAGACAAAATTATACGATTACAACTTTTGCAAAATCATTCATTTGATTGAACTGCTCCATTCAGCATGCTTCATTAGCTTCTTTAAATATGAGTTTGCCTTCTATATATATGTGGGATGGATTTTAATATCGAAAATATTCGTATTTACTTTCTATTTCTATACAACAAAATAAATTTTTCTGGAAACACGTTTTAAGTTCGTATATTGTATAAACGGTATATGATTAAAAAAAAGGATATAACAAGTATATACCTACCTTTACCAGTTTACCTTAACCCTAATCAGATATAAATATTAATACGTTGGCAGTTTTTTTTCTTTTATGTTATATCATATAGTATCACTGTATATTTTACTAAGAAGTGACCAACTGACTTCTACAAAATCTATTTGGTGGTGCTAACAATTAACCGGCGACACTTTTCCTTCAATAAATTATCATTGGATCATGTTACACCTGAGCCCGCTTAGAGTTTTCATAAGGTTGTTTCGGATGAATAAGTTTGGCGTAATCACTTTGTAGGTATCATCAAGAAGGTTTTTGCCAGGTGCCTCAGTGACTTTCAAAATATTTTCGTCAGAATCGGTAGGTCTAACATTAACAGTTTGTGCAGTGTAGCTGCGGCCGAGAGCAATATGGTCGTTCAGGTAAAAGTCTCTCAACACAAGAAGCTGCAATATCTACTTTTTTTGAGTGTAGGAATACTTTTCTTTTCGTGTATATCCTTTTTGTACTTCTGCATCTATATATACATGTTTTTCGGTTCCTTTATTGTTAAAATGGTTTTTCCTCGTTAAATAGGTTATTGTGTGTGTAGTGTAAAATTTAATGCAAACATTATGTTTTTCCTTTGATGTTGTTCTGTTATAGTTTACAACTTTACACAGTCCATTAGATAAATAATTGTCATTACGAAAATGCCAATAGATATTGAAGTTTATATTTGTATATATATATATGCTTCAGATACATCGACTACATCATTCTCCTTAGTAAGAAAAGAAGCGTTTTGGAACGATTATTGCGAATTTACTGAGATCCGAGCATTTAAAGATTTTCAATTTTCAATCTAGTATTTCCGTAAAATAATACGTTCATTTCATATATTGTAAGGGTGAGCAATTTATTTTCAGACATCTTTAAACAATGTTAACTTTGATGGCTCTAGCATGCGAATTTACTAAGATACGAGCATTTAATTTTTTTAATTTTCAAACTAGTATTTCCGTAAAATAATACTTTCGTTTGATATATTGTAAGAGTGGGCAATTTATATTTTAAACAGCTTTAAACAGTCTAAACTTTGATGGCTCTTGCGTGCGAATTTACGGAGATACAATCATTTAAAGTTTTTTAATTCTCAAACTGGTGTTTCCGTAAAATAATACTTTCGTTTGATATATTGTAAGGGTGAGCAATTTATTTTTAAACAGCTTTAAACAGTCTAAACTTTGGTGAATCAAGATTGCGAATTTAAGGAGATACAAGCATTCAAGGTTTTTTAATTTTCAAACTAGTATTTCTGTAAAAAAATACGTTCATTTGATATATTGTAAGGGTGGGCAATTTATTTTTAGACAGCTTTAAACAATGTTAACTTTGATGGCTCTAGCATGCGAATTTACTGAGATACGAGCATTTCAATTTTTTTAATTTTCAAACTAGTATTTCCGTAAAATAGTACGTTCATTTAATATATTATAACGGTGGACAATTTATTTTTTAAACAGCTTTAAACAGTGTAAACTTTGATGACTCTAGCATGCGAATTTACGGAGATACAAGCATTTAAAGATTTTTAATTTTCAAACTAGTATTTCCGTAAAATAATGCGTTCATTTAATATATTATAACGGTGGGCAATTTATTTTTTAAACAGCTTTAAACAGTCTAAACTTTGATGGCTCTTCCATGCGAATTTACGGAGATACAGGCATTTAAAGATTTTTAATTTTCAAACTAGTATTTCCGTATAATAATACTTTCGTTTGATATATTGTAAGAGTGGGCAATTTATATTTTAAACAGCTTTAAACAGTCCAAACTTTGATGGGTCTAGCGTGAAAATTTACGGAGATACAAGCATTTAAAGATTTTCAATTTTCAATCTAGTATTTAAGTAAAATAATACTTTCATTTGATATATTGTAAGGGTGAACAATCTATTTTTTAGACAGCTTTAAACAGTGTAAACTTTGATGGTTCTAGCGTGCGAATTTACAAAGATCCAAGCATTTAAAGATTTTTAATTTTCAAACTAGTATTTCCGTAAAATAATACGTTCATTTGATATATTGTGGGGGTGGGCAATTTCGTTTTAGACAGCTTTAAGCAATGTTAACTTTGATGGCTCTAGCATGCGAATTTACTGAGAAACGAGCATTTAAAGTTTTTTAATTTTCAAACTAGTATTTCCGTAAAATGATACGTTCATTTAATATATTATAACGGTGGACAATTTATTTTTTAAACAGCTTTAAACAGTGTAAACTTTGATGGGCCTAGCGTGCGAATTTACGGAGATGCAAGCATTTAAAGATATTTAATTTTAAAACTAGTGTTTCCGTAAAATAAAACATTCACTCGATATATTATAAGAGAGGGCAATTTATTTCTTAAACAGTTTTAAACAGTGTAAACTTTGATGGGTCTAGCGTGCGAATTTACGGAGACACAAGCATTTTAAGATTTTTATTTTTCAAATTGGTATTTACGTGAAATAATACTTCCGTTCGAAATATTGTAAGGGTGGACAATTCATTTTTAAACGGCTTTAAACAGTGTAAACTTTGATGGGACTAGCCAGCGAATTTACGAAGATACAAGCATTTATAAATTTTTAATTTTCAAACTACCACAACAGGCTACATTTGAAGCTACTTTCGAGATAATTTACATATATTGATCATAGTCTACCGACCATAAATAATCTAATTTAATCACATTTTCTGATAGAATTTCTACGGAAGAAAATCAAAATGAACTGCTCCTGACTTTATTCGGACTCATGTTTGTTTGCCTCAATTTCCTGGCAATTTGGTTTTGTTTCGTCTTAACACATATGTATACAGTTTTATATATATATTATGGATTGTATGTAAACCCCAATAATAAAAGTTTGAGAAATAAATAGTGTTTAAATTCTGCATAATATTGAAATTCGATTGAGTTTTTTTTAATGCATTGTTATGTCAATGAAAAGTTTAGTTATATCCAGGGTGAGCTGATCCATAAATAAAGTTGCATATAGCAAAATATTATTATATTGTCTAAGTTTCAGTTGCATTTTACTTTTCATTTCCCTACTATCTTCATCATCTCTCATGTTTTATAGGATATACACACATATATTGTCTTTTGTGTGTGCCACATTGAATATGAGTACAAAGTATTTTACACTAAACATTGTGAAATCATATTATTTTATAAAAATATATATGTAAATTTCAAATACTTTTCTGTATAACATATATAATACTATTTTATTACAAAATACATTATGATATGGAACTTATGTCACATTATTTACATAAGCATCAAGCTTATTTTGTTTCCATGAAAATTGAATTATATTTTAAGTGCTTTTAGTCTTTTACTTTAAATTTAAAAAGAAAGCTAAAAGAAGCTGCTGTATAAAGTGTATTAATATTATATTATTTAGAGATTGTAAAAAAAGGTACTCTACTTTACATGTTCGTTAATAAAAATAGTTGTACGATATTGCGGTGTAAAGTGCATATAAAAAGTTCGCCCTACTTTCTTCACTTTCTGAATGTTTTATCCAATTATAAGGTTTGGATAAGAAAAAAAAAACGAGAGTTCTTGGGGTCAACCATCTCAGCCAGGCAAAGTACTCAGATCAAGCTTAAATTTGATGGGTGGCTCGGAATTCCATTTTACGGCATACATTTCATTTATTCTCGCTTTTCTTCGCTCAAGGGTATAACTTTTTTAAAATTTTCAAAAATCCTCGAAACTTTAAAATTAACCGTATTGATATCTATTAGATATAACAGGACCAATTTAGTCTTTTTTGTCGATATACACTGAACATTTTATATGGCACCAAAGGCAGAACGGAGTTAGTATTTCTTGATATTTGATCAACGGTAAAATCTATCCAAGTGAACATGCCAAATCTCACAGAAATGGCATGAAACCTTAAAAATGTATTTCTTATAAAAAGCCACAGCTTTCAAAATCACTTGAGTTTTTTAAAACCCATTACAAATCCATCGAGATACAGCAGTTACAAATAGCTTACATAAAGAATAAAGCCTAGAATTTGTAAAATGCGTCGTAAAATGCGTCGTATAATGGTGCATTTCAGCATTTTTTAATTAAAATTTCAATGAGACGAGTTAAATTATATATTATATCGTGACTAGAACAAAAAAACGTTGTTCTGTGACTTAACATAGACTTCGCACTTGGTCCCTTTAAAATATTGACTGAATATAGCATACTCGTATAAAGAATTTGGTTAAGTTCAGGATACAGACTTGATGTAATAAAAAATAAACTTGGGGTAGTTCGTAATTATTTAGAACATTTTTTTTTGAACACTTGTAAACAGTTTTAAAAAATAATTTTTAGATTTAAAATTGTATTTGCTTGGACCATTTTGTCACAGTGTAATTTACCTGGGAATTTTATCATAAGAATCCCACGATGTCAAACAATTGTATGATGAGTAACGACTAGTACTCGCCATATTACACAATAAGTTGTCCATTGGGGTAGAACTGTTTCTGGCGTTCTTTTCGATTCCAGTGTAAAATATTTTCCATTATTTGGTTTGCTATTTCAATAACTGTCTCTTCCATTAAATCGGATTAAGCACAATAATTATACTCGTATTATCAAACAATATGTGTTATAGCGTCAGTGAATTTTACACAAACAAACAAAAACAGCTTCACTTTTAACAACTCATAACTTCAATGCATAGATAATATCGATACACGTTTGATTTCAGTGTCTAACCAATATATTTTATGTTTGATACAAAAATGCTAATTTAACACACACAATTACTAATTTTGTGTAACAATAATAAATAACATAAACGATTATGGCAGGTATTATGTGCGGCAAGTTTCAACATATATTTATAATCAGAATCAGAAGTTAATACCTAAACGTAATTTGAAATGTAAAATATATTCTCGTACAATGCGGCAATTCGCTAGTAATTATAGTACTTTTATGTCCTAATTTAATTAATTAATAACTAAAGCACAGATGTAAATTAAGATATATTTCAGATTCGGTATTTTGTGAACTAAACGAAGCCACAACCTAGGAGTCGGTTACTAACCGTAGTTATACTGAAATGTTGTATCCATCGTTAGTCCAAGATTTACTACCTCATCAACGTATACGGTATTAGCCTAATGGGCGCAAAATTTGATTCATCCGGATTTGAAGGCGTACAGGTATAACCAAATGGAGTGAAGTCGAAAAAAATAGTACATGAATTTGTCAGTTTTAGAGAAAGATGGTTTTCAACAGCCCACTGTGTTACAAGCTCAAAGTCGTAGTTAACACTATCGATTCAAAGTGGGTAAATTGGTGTGATCAAAAGTATAGTAGAGCTGGAATTGAACCGCGAACAGATGACATTTTGTTTACGCCAAGACGTTAGGAAGATCATTTATAAAGAACGAGAAAAGCAGTGGTCCCAATACTGAACTGATTTTACAGAAACCGTATCATAGATTGATATTGTAAGTCCTCTAAGGTAGCCAGCAATTATTACGTCCCGGCTAAAAAGCAAAGATGTACATAGCTTTCGACACAGTAAACTCCAATTGACCGAGTCGAACGCTTTAGTAAAATTAAGAAAGATAGAGAATAGTCGCTATTTTATCGTTCAGACCAATGTCATCAATCACTTTAAGCAGCGCAGTAACAGATGCTATGATACATACGGAAACCAGACTGATTTGCAATTTCAAAATGCGCTCAAATGCCCCTGAGGTGGCTGGCAGTATACAGATTGGCCGATGTTCGTCGACTTCACAGGAACCCGTTTTTTAGGAACCGCTATTACCTTCACACATTTCCATTGAGCTGGGAAAATAGAAGTCGTTATGCACACACTGAACAAATGAGTCAAGTTAGGAAGACATAACATATCAGATCATTTTTGAATAATTGATAATTTTCCAGAGCTATTGCATTTGATTTCACTTCAACAGCAACATCGTCAGGTGTGATTCCCACAAACGAAAATGTGTCAATATTATCGGCGTTCTAGTGAAACACATTGATCAAAAATTCAACGGCAAGCATGTTTTTCAGGGCTAATTTGTCATCAACAGACACCTGTTGCTACACACAGTTCCAAGACTGTGATAAAAACGACTAGACAAGAGAGAATCCATATCAATACGGCTAAAGTTTCTAAAGTATTGGTCGAGTTCAACGCTAAGTTCCAACTCGCAAGAGAAGCAAGCAAATAATATGTCGTGATTCATGAGTTCCTCGGATGATAAACAGATTTGACCAAAGCGTAAAATGTTTTCGTGTCTTGAATGGGTTTGATTTTGAACCGGTGGGCGTTTTGGATTCAGAAACCGTTAAAGTGCTGCCTCTGTTCGATGATTAGAAAATCTTCGAACAAAAGCAGCACTTTAACGGTATCTGGATCCAAAACGCAAAAGTTTTATTCTTGTTTTTGGTTTCCTTTATATTTTCTAAGGCCATGCCAGCTGTTTTGTAACTGAATTTGTTGAGAAAAGTAATAAGCAATCTTCGATAGACTGAAAATATATTTCTTCGGTATTGGCAGTAATGTTTTTTGCTGTTTTCTATAGCAGAATTGATTCGTTAAGTTAAGCGAAGAAACTTTGAAAGTCACAGTTTCTTCTTCGATATTAATGGGTTAATAAGTTTTAGGGTCATGTTTTTTTATTCTTTTTGTTTAAAGAATTTTTTTGCAAAATCTGAAACATCTAGTATTTATTCAATAGCTACAAATATTGTTTCTACTAGCAGAAATAGTACGACTAGTAATGAGTCAAATAGATGTTTACTGAGACATAACTTTTAGATGGTCTTTAGGGGGGACAAAAAGTCTAGTGTTCAGACAAAAATCAGTTGAATTGCATTTCATAAAAGGACATCTTAACAAAGGGATTATTAAAGGTTTATACATCTGTACAAATAATGTTTGTGGGGCTTATTACTATTGTTTATCCTCTATCGTGTCAGAGCATTACTATGTACTTAGCATTGTAGGTAAAGCATATTAGATAATAATGCTATTATCTAACCGATATATACTTACTTCAATGTTATTTCAGACACATTCAATTATTTAAGTATATATGTACATGTAATATATATATACCTATCCCAGTAAACAACATACTTTCCCACGACATGTCCCAGGACATGACTTGGGCATTTCCCATTGGGAAACGTTTTGTCC
>JANTEX010054328.1:0-10116 GCA_024741295.1 Macrocera vittata
TAAAGTTAACTGCGTGTTTCATTTTCGGCATATCATATATATATATATCAATACATTGCTTACCTATATGACTTTTACTCTCGCTTTTACTAGTGCTGGTCAATCGAACATCAAATTTGTAAAACATCGTTTATGTAAACGCTGACAATATTTATCCAAAAACTGATCAATTTAGATATTTAATTGATGAATTGTATTGAAATAGCCTCGGTGACATCATATAAAAGTAAGCACTCTAACACTTGAGTGAAATTGCCAGGTTTTCAGAGATGATCGAACATCAGCAATAATTTGACAGCTAAATGCATTTATGCGTCGTCTGGTATCAGTTCTGAAGTTAATTTAGTTTATGTCATTCTACCCGAAAGGAAAAGCTTGTTAGCCACTGTTTACAAATCGCCGTGTAAGTCAGTTATGTCATATATACAGATTCAGCGCTATCCTTGCAAAAACGGTCTATTTTTCTTGGACACAGTGTCCACCTATTTTGTTCCGGGATGTATGCGTTCACTTATTGATCTATGTTTAGCGGCTGACTTAAGTAGGATTAAAGTTGTTGGACAATATAATCCGATTTCTCGACTTACGATCTTCTTTTTACCATTGATTTCACAGAAAATCAGGACACATTCGAATATCGTGACTATAATTGTAATAGCTTCCATACTAATGATGTCAACCTTATGAATGATAAGTTCAACAGTAACGTCACTGATATATTTGAAAACCATGTTCCACTCAGAATGGCTGTTAGAAAGTCTTTAAAATTGATAAAACCATTGTTTAATGACATAGTGGAAGGATTTATAATTAAACGTGACATTGCCTTGCGACACTTCAAAAGAACTATTTTAGTTACTGACCTTACCTATTATTGAATGCTCAGAAATCGAATAAATACTATCATAAGGGATGCCAAAATGTCTTTTTTCGACCTAAATTGAACTCATCGGTTGGCTCGAAAGTCCTGTGGCGGATTCTCATCATAGGCATAATTTCTTCAAATTCAACCTAATTAATTTACAAGCAAACGATTTCAGCGAACATCTTTCATCTCACTATATTCCCTTATCATCTAACCATATCAATTCCACTGTTTTACCACCCAAAGTTAACAACCAGTTCTCTTTTAATTGCATTTTGCAAATCGATGTCGATGTTGTGGTACTTCGGTCTGTCATGAAATCGGCCAATAAATTGTGAATTTTTCTTGGATATCAATGAGATTTCCTATTTTTTTTGAACTATTTATTAGGTATATCGGCAGATAGTAGTTAGAGATCGGACGTGGTCAAGCGATGGTCAATCCTATTCGGCAACTTGATTGAAAAATTTCCATTATATATGAAACTACAAAATGGAGAGGTGGTCAAATCACTTAAAAAGGGGTCAAATGATGGCCAATCCCAATCCGAAAGAAAATGGAGGAAGTTTCACATTTGCGACGAAACCGTGAAGTTGTCATCACATTTTTTTTATGATATCTTATAAACCGTGGTCAATTGAAATTATTGGTAGTCAATTGTGGGCTAAACATGGTTCATAGAATGCCGTTGTTAGATTTGTATTTTTCTAACTTTGTGGTTCTAATTAATCTGCAAAACTTTGAACTTAAAGCAAACGCTTAAATTTATATTTTTACCAAAATAATCATTCCAAGAAAGGTGTAAATACTAAATATTTCAAAGATAAGTTATTAAATATTTAAAAAGTCACTAGAAATTAAGATATTAAACCTACAGTAGATCTCTTTCTTCATTTTTTGTTGTTGTTTTGGTTGAGCATTAGGTTTTTACTATTGTTATCTAATTTAATTTTTTCAAAACATTAAGGAAATGAGCAAACAACACCGGCCCCGACAAATGCGGTGGTAATTCGGGAACAAAAATTCCCTGACCAACCACTAAAGGGCTCACCAATGTGAAAAAAACACCGGTTATCTCTTTTTACAACAATCCAGTTCAATAGACAATGAACAGATATGTGCCAAAGCCTTTAACCAACAATTCACGCCACACCCTTTGTCCATAGTGACAAATCCATCCGAAACATAATAAGCTCGATGAAAAAATGAGAGTCAGTCCGGCATTCATCAGGCTTAATACCACCAAGTCCAAATACAAGAAGATAAAACAGGGTATACAAAAAGTCGGACTATTTTCATCTTTTTGAATTAAGACCATTAAGACAACAATTAATAACAAATACAAAACTCTGATCTCTACACCTATATTAACTGCAGAAAATAAAAAAAATAATTTACCTGAAAGCGTATATTATTATCATTGTTATTTTAAATATAAAAATACAGTTTTATAGCCCATCCCGGTGACTGAAATTATTTTGTACTATATAGCAGTGGGAACGATTTACCAGCCGGCGGCTGTAGCCAATTCTCTTTTGAGTATTCACAGTTTTCCGTTTCGATAACATGAAATGTGTACGCATGCCGACTCTTGTCCGACCTATTCAATTCACTTCTGTGCACAACCTGACCGTGGATAATAACCAGAGATCCTTTCGTAACTGGTGCAGCAGAGAAACTAGACATTGGATAAATTGGTGATGGCCGATCATGAATTAGCAACTCCGATGAATTCGGATCTGGATTACGAATTAATCTGAAAATGTTCAATTAATCAAGTAATCTGTTTAATATCGTATATAACCAAAATTCGCAAACCTTCTATGAACACCACTCTTGTGCGATGATTTAATGAATTTCAAACAGCCATTTTCCTGTGTGGCATCGTCCAACGGTATCCAAAAGCCAATTGTCGTATTTGGTTCGGTATACAGATACGTTGCATCTTGATGAGCTTTCACTGAACGTATAAATAAATAATTTTATTATCAAAATCAAATTGTATATTAGTGTATGTATAGTCACCTTCGCCACCGATGCCAGGATTTTTGTAAATGTACATGCTTTGTGGAACGGCTGGTTTTTTTAGTCCTAACTGCCAACATATCTCTCGGATAGTGTTGCTGAAAGTAAGCTTACTGAAGACTGGATGGTCATAGTGTAAGCCATGGCCAACCTATATTATGAAAAAATACGGACCATATCAATAAACGTCTCTATTTATTTACGGGAAAAAAAACGTTCATCTTACTTTGTTCAGAGCATTCAATGGATCCACTACTAACTCACCATCTTTGCCCAGCGCTCCTTCTTCAAAGAAATAACTCAACTTGTCAGCTGACTCAATAAAATAGTTGTCGTTGTTTTGAGCGTCTGTTCCATTAGTCTTGGCCGAAAATACTTTTCGTGACTCTTGCGGAGCTTCCATGCAAAGTGCACGTCCGGCCGCTTTCAGTTCATCGATTTCGTTGGCCGTTAAAAAGTCTTCGATTATCACATATCCTTGTTCCTCAAACTGAAACGATTTTTTTTTTAATTGAAAACTGTTATGTAACGCTATTATGGATTTTTTTTTAGTTTGAGGTGTAATGGTCGGCATTTAAAATATTATTTTCTTGGAGCTTGTTGACAAATGAATAAAAAGTGTAAATTGTTACCAAATATTTCGTCCCATTTTCATGCAGATTCCGAAACGTTTGGTAAATTCAAAATCAAAATCAACGTGACTTAATGAATTCTTGATGAAAAGAATATCTCAGAGTTCACCGGAATTCCATTGCTAGTTTCCAATTTAAAAGTTTCGAATCAGCGAATGTATTTCAATCAGGACATTTCTGATTCTAAATAAAATGTGTGTATTTAGAAGTAATAACATTTTCGAATTCGATATAGAGTTAATTAGATTAGCTATATTTTTAAACGTTTATTAATTATACATGTTCATTATGTTATGTATTTAACCTCGTCGTCTATATAGTTACAGACGTTTGCCAATTTTAACGTGAATCATTTTGCGAGTACTGACTATATAAAGGCAATTGTTTATAAAGCGAATTGTATACGTATAGTCATGCACACAATTAAGAGTGTATAATCACGTACCTGTTAATAGTTATTACAATTAATGATTATTATTAAAATATGTAGGTACCTAATATAAATATCGTTCATATTAATTGTGAATCAGTGCATTGTGTATTGTGGTATAATTATAATAATGTTTACGCATTACATCTAAACTTAATTTATCCAAAACAAAAAGTTGGAATTCCTACAGAACATTGTTTTTCATTCCGTGAAACTACTACAAGAGTATGGATGCAGTCATGCAGACGAAACGTAAATTAGGTTAACAATTCGCTATGTTTTCACTGTATAGTTTTGCATATTCGTTTAATTAGTTTTATTTAAAATTCATCAATTAATTGTATTTTCCTAATAAAATTTTCATTATTTTTTTCTTTACACTATCAAGATGTCAATAAAAATATATTTTTTTCGTTTGATTTTTCGTTACAGTAAATATATTCAAAATAAGGTTTTTGTTTTTATTTTTTTTCTTCTACAGAAATTTTTCCGTTTCTGTATTTACTTTATATAATGACATGTTAATTTATCGCAGTTTAATTAAATTAATTATATAAAAAGCTATATTCTTTTGTACAAATTTACAATAGATTTTTGTAAAAGATCAAATCAATTCTCTCTGGATAGTGTCGATATTTTTAGGTTTTCAATTTTTATTTATTTTTTAAGGAAAAAACGGATGTAGATGCGGATTTTGTTACGTTATCCTTTTTTTAAAGATATATATATATATATACATTATATGGCAGACATAATCTTTGATTAAATTATTGTTTACTTTAGTGTGTGCTTTTTCTTTGCATTTATTTGGTCTAAATTCAAAACATGATCGGCTTATTTTTACATTGATCGACAACGTATTGTGTGAATCGTTTAAGGAACTTTGGATATTCACGTTTGTAGACGGCACGCAGAACCGATGCAGGGGCCCAGCCACCCGGATTAACTTTAAAAGAAAAAAAAATAAATAGATAATATAGGTCAGTCTTGAGATAATAAAAATCAATTATTTAACATACCAACTGAACAATAGGTGATTTTACAGGTCAAATCATCGCGTGTGATTTTTGCGTCCTTATTTTGATTTGGCGAAACGTATGTTTGACACACAAGTATAACCGTCAGGAATATTCGTACACATTTACCAACATTGGCAGGCTGCATTCGAAAGGAATACATTACATTAAATGAGAACAATTAATTTTAAACGATGTCAAATTCGTACATACCGGATAATCTTCGTGTTCAATTGAGTGATTACACACGATCCACACATCGTGCGCATCAGTATCAACATTATCCTTGACATTTTTCATGTGCGACCAAAACAGTGCGTCACGTTGGCTGGCCGGCCATATTCGTTTGTGCGTTTGCAAGAATACTAATGTGTCTGGTGAAATGTTTTCCAAAATTGTCATCTCTTCAAGTGTTGCTGTTTTTTTTTTTTTTTTTTTAAATATACAACATCGTTAACACAATTTTTTTTAAAGTACCGAAACAATACCACTTACTTTCCCAATCATTTCGATATTCTGGCATAAAGAAGTAATGGCACATTTCCCGGGCCGAAACACCTTTTACCACATGACACGCTTTCAGCGGATCCACTACCATACCATCGATTTCCTGTTCACGGCGATACATTTTCATTTCACCTTCGTCGGCAAATATTGTCCAGCCACCGTTACCGCCCTCGCCGACACCTTGTCGAGCGTACAGTAACTGTTCGGTACATATATTATCAATCTGCGAAACATAGAAATATATCGTTAGTGGTTGATTTTTTACAAGGCAAAACGTAAAATTTACCTGGGGCCATAGTCGATGGTTTCGGGCCGCAGCACCGCTACCAAACTGGTCAATGTCATTTTTGTTTTCTTCTTTGTCACTTTTGCTACCCGTTGAACTGGTTGTGCTAATTTGCGACTAAAATACAAATAACAATAGACTGTGTAGTTGCGCAGTTCACACAATTCCAAGCTGTTTTGTTTTTTTGTTTTTTTTTTCGTGCAAATTTATAATTGGGAACACTATTTCGCAAAATAATAACTTTATTCCACTTCAAACAGCAAAACCGTTGGCTCAATATTTTCTAGGGTATTCAGAAATATTGAGTTTTAAGGTAATGATATTCGCATTGATTAAAGCTTCTTTTTTCGGAAATTTATGGGATCCGCTCACTTCGTTCATTTTTGTTCAGGTAACAACACGTACTAAGTTTTGAATGAAACACGGATTTATTTTTAGAAGTTTTACAATAATTTTCGAAATTTAAATAGCTGATTAGCCATGTCCTCCCCACGTTTCGCAATCTTATTGTTTTAATTGCTGAACATTACTCAATTTCTGTGTAAAAATATGAAACGAATCGGATAATAAGAATATTTTCGTTCAGGAATCCCACCACTTGCACTTCAATTGAAACAAAAAAAGTATCGGATATTTAGGATTTCAAACAATGTTTTGGTCAGAATTGCATGTCAGAGGAATTGATACCCAAGAATTCAGAAAAATTCAGTAATACACAACCGTTTAGAGAATAATAATACCTGAACTGGATTTTTTAAATTACAATTATTAAAAAATATTATTGGTTGTTAAATTTTGTTTATTGTGTACATTGTTAGATATTAGTTAATGCAATGTGTTTGTTAAAAAATAAACTTTCAAAACGAGTCATAAACAATACCAAAAAGAAAATACCAAATGCAATGAATTATATATATAAGCCCATTTATTATCACTCTACACATAACATTTAAACACACTATTTCATAATTAATAAGACTGAGTTTGAGTTAAATTTTGCTAAAATGAATTTAAGCGATGTATAACATTATGGTCAGATATCAGGGCTATCCCAACCAGCATACGTAGTCATTCGAATTTCAATAAGCAGAAAATCGAATAAGTTTTTGTCAAGGATTTCAATCTTTGTACGAACGACGTCAATTCACTTTAAATCTTCTAAGCCTTCCTAACTGTTTAGCAATTATTATTCTGTCTCTTTTAAGAATTAGATAAAAAAGTGTCTTGATGTTCTCCCATCCTAAGTATTTAGATAAAAACAGTTATAGAAATGTGTGCTTTTTTCTGGACAGAAAACACGTATTAGATGGAAACATTTTATGTTCTTAAAAAAATAGCCGCACTATTTTGATTTGCTTTTTGGAGGACTGTAGAAAATCGTGGTCATCAGAAATCGATAAAAAGTCAGCATTGAGCTGCTTTCAAACCCCAAATTGTTTCATTATATCAAAATTTGAATCTTCTGCAAAATCAGTTTTGGAAAGAATGTTTAAGAGACCAACAGATACAATAATTCATGATTTTTTTAAAGCTACACAAATTGAAACGAGCTGTTTTTGGTTTTGGTAAATTATGAAATGTTGATAAGTATTTATGACGCAAAAAACCACTGGAATTTAACCGGAGAAAATATGCATCCGATTTTGTGGAAACTTTCGCCTTCAAAACTTAAACACTAAACCTGAAACGATTCGTTGAATTTTCTATCTTGTATACCATATACCAAAATTCACCAAATAAATTGTATGTCAATTTCATTTTTTTTTTAAATAAATCAATATTTCTTCGATAGTTAATTTCTAATTTATCAATATTTCATTCAATATAGATAGGCTAAAAATATAACTAAACCTTTCTTATTGTCTTCTCATTATGATGAGATAAAATATCATACATTTAGGAGGCAGGGAAATTTAGAAATCTAATTTCACAGTGAATTTCGCATAGTATTTCTCATTATCACTCTTATCACAACTATGTATGTTTACAAAATAATAAGTCAACAAGCATACTATTATAGAACGAACATATACACAAGACTACACATTTTTCAATCACACCATTCAGCCAATAATCACCCAATAACTTTCATTTTACCAATTATCAATTAAATTTATTTTATAAATCGTTTTTCATTAGCCCAAAGGTTATCGACACTCATCCATTATATTTCATTTATAAAATACCGTCTACAGTCTACACTTTAGTCAGAACGTCACCAAATTAAATAGTCTTATCAATTTAGACAACAAAAAAAACACACACATTCAGTTGTCGATACCCGTATTTTAGAAAATAAAATTAATTAAAATGTAGAAAATTCAAAAGCATGATAACGATTTAATAATTTGCGTGCGCGTGTAAATATTCTAAATACAACATAAATAGTTTACAAAAAAAAAACCAAAATAAGAAAAAACTCTTACCTGTTGCGATTGCAATTTTAATCGTACACGCAATTGTCGGTCCTCTTCAATTTTGTCCAATCCCGACTCGACAGCATCAAAAAATTCATCTTCAGGAAGTGTTGAGTGTGGACCTTCCTGGTGTTTCGCGCACATACAAAAGAAAGATAAGAAAATACCGAATTAAAACAGAATATTGCGACAAAAAAATTGGTATAAATTTCAAAATAACAGTATAGTTTGCGTTCGGGGTCTAGTTTAACACTGGTAGTAGTAATTGTAGTAATACAGAAAATAACACGCAGCTGATAGTATAATGGCTGCAAAAAAAATGTACAAAATTGTAGCATCGCGCGAACAATATAATGCAAATTAATTGGTGGCCAAAACAATGGCTGGCGGCGGTATCGGTGTATGTTTTTCAATCGACATTCATGTTTTTCGAAGCAATTATTTTTATATGCATATATATGAGCAGAGCTGTGCGGTGCAAAAGTAGATGTACTTACAAAAGTACTTAAGTACATGTACTTGTATTTATTTTATTTTTTTTTTGAATGATCACTCGTTCTTAAAAACAAAATCAAGTATATGTTTTCAAGTACATTTTCGAGTAAATTCACTCAAAACATGTACTCAAGTACTCGTACTCGTTGCTTACAATTCAATTCAATTTTCAAAGTAAGTACATGTACAAATGTACATCAGTACAAATTTTCAAGTACATGTACTTAAGTACTGGTTTTTAAGTACATGTTTTCAAGTTCATTTTCGAGTACAATTACTCAAGACATAAGTGCATGTACTTACAAGTACATTTTAAAAGTACTTGAAAATGTAAGCTACTTTTTAATGTACTTGCGCGCAGCTCTGTACATAAGTACATATAGTTGCTGGTTTGCATGTAGCATTATTGCACGATCGATTTGGCTACGGACTTATCGCACATTGTTGTTGCGCGAGCAAATGCGGGAATCACATTTTTATTTCAATCAGATTTTTAATTTTTTGTAAAAAATATTTCATTTTAATCATAATTTTATTGTTATAAGTGCAGGTATTTACTTTTAATTTATTAGTCAATCAAATGAAAAATGTAACAATCAAATTAAGATGATAACCTTCTGATAGCTTTGTTTACCTTAATTAAATGCTTAAAACTGTATAGTTGTTGGTATGGAAATTCCTATATGCATGCATGATGCACGATACATTTGTATTACAAATGAATAAGAAGTGAGAATTCAGGAAATATTTTAGTACAACAATTGTTGTCACAAAATAATAAACAAAAACTAGTATTTTCTTTGCCCATTAGATGCACGTATTATGTTAACAGGTAAAAGCTTACTATTAGGTGTGTAAATAAATTAAATTGCTGGAGGGTTTTTGCTAGAAATAATCCATTTGATTTGATATTGGTATTATTGTTTAAATTGTGTGAAAGATGACGAACAGATCATAATTTAGTCTTAGAGGTTCAGGTTATGACTAATGCAATTTCCAATGTGGAGTTAAATAGTTAAATAAAAACCAAATGACATTCAACACACAGTTAACAATGTTATTATAAATGCGTGAAGAGATATACGACATATATATTGCTTTTCCTAAAATATAAATACCAATTCAAATAATTTTCCGCAAAAAGTCAACAACAACAAAAAACTCTACTTTCAAGATGAATAATTAAACTGTTCATTTTAAATTTTTCTCAATTTTCTACAAAGAAAAATTAAATTGTTTGCATGGTAAAGGGCTTTAAAATCTCTCACTAGGAAATTTATAAAAAAACATTCCTTTCATCATATATAAAATAAAATTGATAAGTGACATAAAATAAGCATTTTAATTCTAACGATTTTTCGGAAGTAATTCCTTTTATTTAAAAAAAAATCGAGACTTTAGCAGGAATGAGAAAATACTTTTGAAAAAATATAAAAAGGAAAA
>JANTEX010054439.1:0-15677 GCA_024741295.1 Macrocera vittata
GGTTCTGACTGATATAAATTCAAGTTTATTACAGTACAGCTACTTTACTCTTGCCTCTCAAAGAGAAAACTGTTGCACTAATAGGACACTATATTATGAATTAAATATTCGAAATGAAATCAAATAAATGTTCATAATATTTTAAAATACAAGGTAATATTTTTATAGTTTTTTTTTTTAGCCAACTGGATTTTTAATATTAAATCTGAAATCGAGGCAAAATATACTTTCGTTATAAGATGTTTAAAACCCGATCACAGCGTGGAATAATCGTTTTTTATTCCATAGAAAGTAGAAAAATTTCACCTTGAAGGAAGAAAACTAGAAAAATCGCATGCAGCGCAAATATTTAATCTGCCATAAGTTTATAATATTTATATATTTTATTTTAGCTGATTAAACGCATTTTTTTTAAACCAGAAAAATCTCGTTCGGCGCTATTTGCCAAAACTGAAATGTTTCTTTTAATATTATTTAATGTATGTTCAATTTTTGAATAAATAGTCAATTGGGTTCGGCGCCCGTTGATTACTTAAAAAAAAAATCTAGTCTTTTTAACTCAATTTTATTTTAAACCCAAAAAACGCTTGCAACGCTAACAGTTAGTTTGCCGAAAAGTTATAAAACTGTTTATTTAACATAGTATACATCAAAATAATAAGAAATCGAGAAATATGATGTAAAATACAAAAAATATGATATATATAAAAATAAATATGTCAAATTTATATATTTATATACATATAATTACCTTAATTTTCCTATGTGAATTGTTAAAGTGATGATTTGTTACAATAAAATGAATTTCCAGCACCGAAGATTCAAGATTGCTGTTTAAGTCCCTTACTGGCTCATACAATTTTATTAATGATGGATGAGCCTGCAAATAAATAAATAATTTTGTATTGCAACTTGTCATGTTTTATGTTTAGTATTCATTTCTTACTATACATATTACATATACAAATAATTTTTTATCATTTCTCTACAGAATTTTGTACGATGCCGACATATAAAAAATATATTAATAAAATATCCTATTTAAGCTAAGCTTACATAAAGATGTACATATTAAATAATTTTAATGAACATTCGTTTGATATTTGCATTAGTACAAATTTTACAAATGTAATACGAATTTCGCATTACTAAAAAAGTTTGAATTATAAAGTTTTTTTTTGTTTTTGTTTTTATTCAGTAATAATTGCAAATAAAAACAAGATACTTTTCAAATATAATGTACGGTGCAGATTGAAAATTAATACGAGCAATTTTTTGTTTTGTTTTGAAAATCGTACCTGTAAATGTAATTAGGATTAAATAATATGTTTTACCTTAACACTGTTGATGGTCCATGTCAAATTGGCAGTCGGTTTGGAAAATTGTGATGTACAATTTCCTTGCAATGTATCACCTAGCCTGTATCGTGAATATATGCCAGTTATGGTGGGTTTTTGTTCGGGTAAATCTGCAAAATATTTTCAATAATTTTAATTATAGGTATATATAAATAAATGTGGAAATGTTAGCTTATTTTACATAATTAATAAATTATTGAGGTTAATGAGGAATCCGAATAATAAATATTAAATGGTGACTCGTTAATTTAATCGAAGATAGATTATATTTAATGAGTATTTTTATTTTGTATTTCGGATTTACAATAATAAATCGGTGTTTTAAAATGTCATTGAATTAATAAAGTCTATATATGATTTCATCATTATAACTACATATTAGGAAAAGCTTCCAGTAAACAAGTCCTTTGGACATCGCAAAAAAACATGAAATTCAAAATGACGAGCTCTCTCCACGAAATCCATAAAGAATCGAGGCAAATGGCTAAACTCTACTTTATTGACTTTCATTTTGACAGCAAATTCTCCAAACAAAAAATATTTTAAATTTGCGGACGCCTGAAAGTTATGTAATTTTAGGACGCCAATGCTCAACAATATATGGGACATTAACGGTCAAGCAATTTTGAAAAAAAAGCATGAAATGTGCATAGATTGTGCACGATTGCACATCTCATAAAATGCCTTAGCACAGATAGGCACATACATATACCAGACACATATGCGCAATATGTGCATTGAAATGTTTGTGACATATACATTCACGGGTGTGCAGCAAGTTTATGTATTTTCATGTAGTTTTTATGTACCTTTTGGGCACATGTGCACGATATGTTATTTATATCAACAGAATTAGGGCAAAAGTTTACGTCTTGTGTAGGCAATTTCAAGGTGCTATGTGCATTTAAATGTTCACGAAATGGATATCGAGGAGTTTACAAAAAGTGAATGTTTTGTACTGCCACTTGTGCATGATATGTGTATTTATATATTCAGAAACTGTGAAAAAATAGGTTTACGATGCAATGGAAATGCGTGGAAATATATGGAAAAACGAACTTTCACAGAGGCTTGGTTTAATTGATTTATAATTTCATAGTTATAAAAAAGAACAAAAGAAGTGAAAATATTGCACAAAAAAAGGCGCACGGATTGTACACACAAAACCTACTTTAACAGAAAATTATTTTATCGCTTTATCTACATGCGTGAATTCACTTTAAATTAGATTATAAACAAGTGTACACTTTTTCATTGTCTGAATAAACATGAAAGAAAAATGAACAAGCACAAGTGCATGCAAGGCGCACGGACTTTCACAGAGCCTTGATAACTAAAAGTTTGTAATGAAAATAATGCACAAGTTCATTTGCCTTAAAGATGCACGGAATGAACACACAACATAAACTTTAACAGAAAATAATTTTTCCGGTTATTTATGCACATTCAACTTTAATCAGATAATTATAATTAAATTAATAATTTTTATTACTTTATATCATTTAATTTCAATTCTTAATTTATTTTTAATTAAAGTGGTTAATTGGCCCAAAATTTTCAGCAACCAATACTTATTTTAAGAAAATACTCATTTTACAATTAATAATTGATGTCGAACAAATCATTTCGCCATGCGATTGATGTAAAAATAAGAAAGATGTTAAATTTGCACAAGTTTCGAGAATTTTACAAAGTTCAACACAAAACATTTATAATGAAACTTTCTTAACGTTAAATATGTTGAATCAGTCAGTGTTGGAAAAATAAGATTTTTTTTAAAAGTGATCCAACACCAAAACTAACAAAACGCCAAAACGAATTGTTAAAAAAAAATTTTCGAACATTTGATTGGAAGATCACATTCAATGAAATGATTTATTGGAACATTATCGAAACAAAAACTGAAATATGTCAAGATTTTGTTGTTGATATTTTAAAATGTTGTTGCTTCGAAACAAATTATTTGATTTATATTCTTTAAACGAATTGATGGTTCTACGATGGGATGCCCCTGATGCCCCATTTCACCAAGTATAGCTAGTTTCACTTCAAATGGACTATGTTATGTAGTATTAAACATAAGATTTTACTCCAAAATTATTGAGCAACTATGTAGACGATCTTATCGTGATTTGTCCAAAAGACAAAATCAATACAATCCTTGGCACATTCGAGAGATATCATCAAAAAATAAAGTTTACAATAAAAAAAAGAAGTAATAAACCGAGGGACAATTACTAAATAGAAATGTGTCCCAAAGAATTCCTCGACCAATTTCTCGGGATTCCTTAAGAATTCTTCGAAAATTTCTCAGAATTCCTTGGGGATTCCTCAGAATTCCTTGGGGATTCCTCAGAATTCCTTGGGAATTCCTCAGAATTCCTTGGGAATTACTCGGGAAAACCTCGTCGGTGTTTCAGGAATTACTCAAGAAGTTACCCTCTCGTAATAAACTCACCTATTTGGATGTATTATTAGTTCGAAAACAGATTAGACAATATCAACAAATTTTTACGTAATTTCAAGCCAAAATATATAAAAACAAACACAGCTTGTGGTTTCGTAAACAAGGTTTTTATCACTATCGTCACCAGAATTTCATGCCAACAACGAGGATTAAATTTTTCATACTCTAAGACGAAACAATTATCCCTAAAATAATATGAAAAAATTTAATTAAAAAATTCTACGACATACAAAAACAGAATAATTTACAAAAACAACAATATTTCTACAAGATCAAAGTCACTGCTAAGGATATGTAAAAATGTATCCTAGAACCGAACCTTACGTAAAAGAACGATCATATTTAATTCTCTACTTCTTAAAATTGGTTGGGTTGTACGTGAAATATATTCAACCTAAAATGATGTCGAATCTTAAATTTTATGCAGATGCAAAATCTATACAGTATAATGAAACAATAAATTTAACCCCAAAGTACACACTCTTATATTGATGATACTTTAAAAAACAAACACAAAATTATCATAATAAATTATAAATAACCATAAAAATGCATAATTAGCTTACCAACAATTTCCATTTCACCGGATACTATCATAGTGTGAAACGATGGTGCATCTGCTGACACTTCACAGCTAAACTTTCCAGATATATTTAATGGAACGGCAGTTAACAGTACGTGACTAGCATTTGAATGTGAACGCTATATTTGAAAATTTTAAAAAATATTTACTAATTTCGTTATAATGTTCTTGCACATGCCAGGCAAAATATCATAGGTTACATATTTAATGGATGTAAAATATTATTAAATTGACTAATTGTATACATTAAAGCTTAAGCTATGACACTGTGCTCAGGTAAATTTACATTATAATTGCCGAATATTGTACTGTGTAATTCTTCCAATTTAAAGTAAATATTGTGGCGTCGATTTAAAAAAAAATACTATTTATAATTAAACAAAAATTTACACAATTACTCGTACTAGGATTTATAAAAGTTTTTTTTTAGGTATACACAGTTTAGGCAGTTTTCTAAAAATGTCTGCAATAATCAAACATTGTTGAAAATTCAATGAATTTGCACTGATATATGAATTTACAATTTCACATTCTATCGAAATCATATCTAACATAAATGGTAAAAATTAATTCATGGGAATTGTTTTTTGATATAAGAAAAATTCTCAAATGCCTGAATAGCCTTAGTTATTAGAAATTATAAAATAAATTCACGTAAGCACAGTCAATAAGTCTATATACTGAAAGGCAATTTGAAACCAAAGTAAAATGTGATAGGAGATGGGTGATTTTATTGTTATAAGCGTGTCGGCTAAAAAATGTGAATTTAGTGGGTGGAGGTTTTGGGAGACTAATGTTATTGCGAATTAAGAAAATGTAAAATCGCGTAACAGATTTGTTCAAAAGAATTGCTCAGAGAAAAATATTCCTCAGACTGCCTTAAACTTCCTCGATCTCCTTCAGAACTCCTCAGAGCTTCTCGAGTGTACCTCAATCTTCCTCGTACTTTCTTTTTTACTCGACAATTTCTCGGACTTCTGCGGACCTCCTCGAGAATTACTTAGACTTTCTCGTGAAATCATCGAACTACCTCGAGGAATTCTTTAACTTTCTCGGACTTCCTCAGATTTCCTCAGAAATCATCGGAATTTATCGTCGCTTTCTCGGTTGCTGTCTCAAGACTTCATTGAGTATATAACTCTCGAATAAACATTAGTCCAATGCTACAGCAAATATAAATGTGGCAAATGGAACAATGGAAGAGGTGAATTAAATCAATACAAAAACACTTCCGTTGGATGCATATAAATAGTGTAACAAGTTCATAATAGAATCAATTACATATAAAATAAGCGATAAATAATAAATTTCTAAAATTTAAAGTTGATTCAAGTGCCTGATGTAATTCATTAAACAGTCATAAATATTTTGTTAGGATATCCCCAAATACAAAAAAAAAGTCTAAAACGTTAAAGCTTTAAAGTTCAAGTATATTGGTTACTATATTTCTGAATTCTCTAAACTACTTTTGGTTATATATATTTTTATTGACACGATAGGCATGAGTGCGACTATACATACTGTACGACATACTAATATACACAATGTAATATATATATCAAGTTCATCAATAAATTAAATATACTTTCGTGTTATATATATAATCTTACCTCCACATTGATGCCAACCTGTGAAAATATTTTCATAGACGGAGTTTCTTTTGGTGTATAACGGTAAAATTCTCTTCGACCTTTATACCACTTTACTGAATACAAAGTATCACCTTCCAAATCATAATTGCAAATCAAATGTGCCTTTTCGCCTTTTCTTACTGCGGATGGTATAGTAACACGAACATCACGTAATCCCAACGACAAATCTGAGATAAAAAAAGAAAAGAAAAAACAAATTATTTTACCTGGCGCCAAAGGATTTAGGTACTAATGAAAAAAATTCAATACATTAATTTTTTTTTAATAAATTTATATGAAAACGTGTTTATATAAACCTCATATAATACATTTACTCACGGAGCATATTACTTGTCTTTTTTTTAAGGATCACTCATGGCTTTTGTACATAACATATATAACACACAAGTAACATGTTTATATCTTCTACCAATTTTGTTGGCAAACTTACTATATAAAACAGCAGGAAACGGTTTGTTAGTGTGTATATTATATTTCCTTATATATAGTAGGTACACATATAATAACGTATATATTTGTATATATATTTAACATTGTCATAAACTCTAACAATAAAAGACTGTGCAATAGATATATCTAGGCTGAAGTCCAGTTGGCAAAGAAAAAATAGAGGGTGAAAGAAGTTAAGGATCCTGCCGACCACCCAATAATACATTGATGGTAGTCACTCGCCGATAAGGAGAAAAAGGACGCTGGGAAAGGATGGGGGAGATGGAACTAGTTTGTCAGCTGGCGACCACCATCTACTAGCAGCAGTCCCACCTGTTTCAAGGAAGGCAAGAAAGGAGAGAAAAAAACATTCCTAGTAAAATTTGGGGCAGTTTTAGGCCCCAAGCAAATCGTAGTAGTGTGTCTTCCCTAGTTATTTTCCTTTAAGAAAATACTAGTAGAGATGGTGAGAGGATAGCCCCCAATAATGCCCAAAGCAGAATGGATATACGCAAGAAATAATCATAAGTCCATTCTTGGCCTAAAAATAATTTTACATGAAAAATAGTACCAACAATCAATATTTTTCCTTCTTTTTTTATCGTCAATTCTTAACGATGGCTTTCGCAGACTATCAATGCTCAAATATTTTACCTTTGAAAACAAGAAATAACTTTTATTCGAAAGAAAATTTAGAAAAATCTTTTGAGTCTGTAAATGGAAAAATGGGAAATGACAATGCATCAGTATTCTTCACAAGATTGGGGGGTTCTTCAACACTGATAGATAAAATAACACATAAAACAAAATGCAAGAAAGATTAAAAACGTTCCTCGGACTGCTATAGAGAAACAAATAAAAGAAATCCTAATAAAAAAAACAAGCGAACGAAAAAGCCGCAAGTTAGTTCATCGAAGAAAAGGCCAATTATTAATCCGGATACTAACCACGAATCTATAGATAGTGAATTTGATGAAAAAGTCCGAACAGAAATGTACTTTTCAGAACTTCAAATTAATATGCATTCGATAAAATATTAAATCCCCAATTGAAAGATGTAACTGAGGCTACTAAAGTGGTAAACATGCGCATCAATATCTTTTCTGGCATAAAAATTAGTTCTTGTACTAAAAGAAAATAAACTGATTACTGATAAAGCCAAGAAACTAAAAAAAAAACTACGAAATAAATACTAATCTGCCACAAAAAGTAAATTGAAACATTCTAATAAATTGTATAACAAATTTCAACACTGAAATGGAATTCAAAAAAAAATAGTAGTGGAAATATGTAGTTTTAAAACTTTAATTTCAATCGAAAAATAACTAACAAATTGTCATACTTGTGTGAAATGTGAAACTAATGATTTAAATTCACAAACTATTGAAGAAAGAAAAACAAAGAAATTAAGCTACGACAAAATCAAATTTGCGTATCAACTAAAAACTAAGAATGATCCCAAGCAATACGGTTTGGCTAGGATTATACCTCGTATAATATCGACTCACAATAGACGTTTCTCTGACGTCTAAATTTAGTCAATACCCGACATTACTATTTACAATTTTAGAGTCGGTCTTAAACGTTTATTGAACGTCCGTTTTAAACTGCAATTGAGCCATTATGATCATTCGGTTGAGTCTTATTGACATCGCTTTTCGACAAAATATACTTATATACTGACGTAGATACGACCTTTTGTCCCGACCACATATATACTCACAAATTGACAAATGAGTTCTGTCAAATACATGTTTTTTTACCTCGTTTTAAGGCTACGATTCAATAAATGAACTTGTCTACGATTACTGAATTGTGAATAACGAGTACGAGTAAACTTGTTCTTAAATTGAAATTTGAGTAGCAACCCGGTTCTTAAGTAGATCTGATTATAACTTTACAGTTTTAAAGTACCCAATTTCATTTTATTTTAAAAATAAATGTCGACTATAAAATCAGATTTTTTGAATTCATAGTACTTCCAATCTATATATGTCCTATCGTCATTACATTATTTTTGAAATAAAATAAAATTGGGTACTTTTAAAACTGTAAAGTAACAATAACATCTATTATAAAATAGGTTTAGACATAGGTTTTTCTTAAATGTTTGAGCAAGGCACGCGAAAATATGGTGAGGCATTCGCTACATTAGATTTTGCAACGGATAGCACTGGAATAATGCTTGACCCACTTTTTAACAAATGACTGGACTTTTTGGACTCTTTTCGGGTGTTCTTTTATATATTAACCACTCATTTTAAACACTATTTATTTTGGTAGTACTGGTTGTTTCACTGTTTTTTTTTAAACTTATTGCGCATTAGAAAGACTGTTTCACTTTAAAAAATGTATATCTGGAATATCAGGACATCAACTTATAAACTATCAAATTAAGGAAATCTCTATCTGGCAGTACTTTTAGAACTATGTTATAAGTTAAGTGCCACTCATTTAAAAATGATCAACCGATCAGAAATCGACCAATCAGGAATCGACCACCAACAATGTCAAATGAAAAATACACACAGAAATGACGGCATGATACCACCAACTATGTCAAATCAAATCGAGTGGCACTTCCTTATATTGAAGTACTAAAAGTGCTGCCAGATAGAGATTTCCTTATATCAAATATTCTCAAAAATTTATAAAGAAAATCAAAGTTAAAAATGGCAGCAATAATATTTTTAAATCAAACCCAACAGAAACAAATTTAATTTAATATTCAGGAATGTTTGCAAGATGATATTTATCACGTTAACAGTAATCTTTCCATCTTTGATTTGTAATCATTAATGATAAATGCATGTAATCGTGTCTCAAATTTTGTGTGAAATTCATCAATAATTATGCAAAATATTTGTAAATTTTTTTTTTAAATTTTCATAGATTGACACCCGAAAACAATTGAAAGGTCAATGGGAATATTCGTATATTGAGAAAACCAAAACAAAATTATGTTTTAATCCTACCTAGAGCCTAGCCTAGAGCTTCGTATTTGAGCCTCCATCTGAATTAGAAATTGAAGGTCGAGTGAATGAGACTGCTCTGAATCACCAGAATCATAAGCGAATTTTGGATAGTTGTCAACATCAGCCGTGCCGAAAGGCCACATCTTCTAACGTACTACATAACTAAAAGCCGTATATATAGCAGGCTTCACTTCAACGTTCGAGCAATTCATTACACTGGTTTAAATTCAATAAAAAGCTTGATTGGATTAAGGACCATTGTATGCGATTGATAGTGTAATATGTCAATTTCGTGGTTTGGAGGATTAAACTGACGCCCAGTTTCCTTGATCGTTTCCTTCTTTTGGTAAGTCATGAGCGCACACTCAAGAACACTATCAATGTATACCTGGAGAAGTCATAATAATAAAGTTTAGTCGGTTCTAAAATGTGTAAATAATAAGTCTGCACAATGGACCGATCGCTATCCGCCTTTGCGGTGCCAAATAATTTCACTTGCATTTCCGCGCCTTTAGAAGTGTTTCATTGAAAGATATTACTTGACTGGATACTTAAATTTTGCTCTATTGAAACATTGTACCATTTTTGGGACGATGAGTAAACATTTTTGTTAGTTCGTAAAAAGGCCGCTTTAAAAAACAAAAATTGCATCAATCACCATGAAATATTAATGTGATTCAAATACTTGGCATGGTTCTGATCCACTCTTGCGGTCTCGATGATGCACTACAGAATACACTGTGGCAATCTGTTAAAAAAACGGATTGGGTTCTAAAATCACTTAAACCATACAGAACTTCATGGCTGAGACTCTTATTCCAAACTTACTAACTATTTTCAGATGCTCTCTAGTTGTGAGCCACATATTAAGTTGCTAGCATTTCGCCAAAGGTTACATTTCTTCCAAAACCTTAAACTACATGCCATGTAAATGTAAGGACAGGAAGTTTCGGACAATCAGCTTAACATCCTTTGTGTTGGAAGCAATAGAGCGATTGGTTGATTGATATGTGAGAAACTTGGAAATAGATAGAGGCGGTTTTCATAGTAATCAGAAACGGGAAACTGGTTATGCTTAAAAATAGAAGAGTCATACAAGCGTGCTAACAAGATGGAGTAAAACCGCCACTTCTTTGGAGTCTAGTTGATAAATTGCATCATAGGCCTGAGATTTATGTTCAGCTTTTATTTATGCTCAAGCATACGCAATATTAATCTGCGGTATATGTGGGAGGAAATACGTTTGGAAATCTGATAAACAACGCGCTCAAAGTAGCGAAAGATTGGTGTAGTGTAAATAAATTGAGAGCTATGCTCTCGTAGACAGAAATGATAATCTTCTCAAATAGCGTTAATCGACGCTGGATGGATTCTTTCTACATTGACTGAGTGCTACTGAATCAGAGTATGGTAAATATTTAGGTGTCACGCTCGACAGGATGGTTTTGTTGAAGCATCATATGGGTAATGTCACGAAGAAGGCACTTATTATTATAATCTTCTTATAGAGACGAATAGTTGGTAAAACGTGGTGTCTTTAACTTCGTAGCAGTCACTGGTTCAATACAACTACTGTAAGACCAAAGGTAATGTATGGTGGCATCGTGTGACGGCAAAATGCAGATTTGGAGTGCACAAAGACTCAGCTATGTAAGGTGTAAAGATTGGTATGCTTAACGATAACAGAAGTTAATTATAATAAGATTGAATAGCCGACGATAGATTTAGATAAGATAATAATTTATCTCGGGTCAACCTAAAAGAAGAAGACTGAAAGTAAATTGACCTCAAAATATATTTCATTCCTAAAGCTATTTAGATGTATAGGAATATTTTTAAAAAAATAATGCTACAAAACTTCGACATCGTTTCTGAATTTTCATTACTACACGTACACAGCAAAACTTTTATAAATTGTTTAATCAGTCATTAAGAATGTATACATGCTTTGAAACCACGAATTTCAAATCACCAGAGAAGATTTTTTAATTTTCAATAATATCACCGAAAGGAGAAAGGTATCCACTACTTTCACTTATTGACGTGAAAAATATTGAACTTATTGGCGAACTTTATTATTGAAAATTGTCGTGGTTTGAAATTCACTGAAAGCAAAATAATATAGTCCAATGGCTACAAGGAAAAAATTTCCAGAGTGACAAGAGCGAAAAAAAAGGAAAAATTGTTGACATATGTGTCGAAATCGATACCGATTAATTGGTTCGAGGTGACAAATGTAACATGAACATGTGGAGTCATTATATGAGCCCAAAATGCATTGTTATGACAACATTGATGTTTAACTAAAAAGTTTTATTGTTTAGTCCCAAAAAACTTTTTTCAAAAACACGACAAACAACCTCAACATTTCGACCTCAAAACATCGAATTAAAGATTCTTGAGGAATAAAGTTTATTGGCTGTCCGCAAATGCGAATAACATTTGTGATATCTTGAAAAAGAACGTGCACTTGCAGCACAGCGTGATGCAATATATATCCAATAAAAGAAGAAAAAGTATGTTAGCGGCTAAGCGGCGATGCTATGCAGTCAGTGGGGGATTTACCATAAAACTGAATGGGCCTAAGTTTTTAAGAGACTTCATAAGGAGTAGCCTCTTTTTACTGAGTAAATGCTTGAAAGGCAAAGCATTGGATGTGGTCAGAAGTAAACATTTTCTGCCTGTTAACGTTTAAAATAATATTGAAATGTTACATGTACTGTATGGTCTTTCGGAGATCATCATTAACATTCTCATGCAGCAAATACGAAACGAACCATTCAACGAAATCCAGTTCGATTCGACACACTGTTGAAATTTTACTTGCGATGGATAATTTGGTATATGAATAACCCAGTCTTTGCTACAAGAGATTACCGATAAAATGCCAGAACAAGTGTCCGTTTGTACGGCACGAGTAATATCGCGTTCACGCAACTCGATGCTGACGAGTTTGGCATATTTATGCAGTTCGTATACTCGTGCACGAGTCAGGTCTCGTGTGGTAGAGAGCACATGAATTATCAATACGCCTATAAATAAGCAATCATTTTTCTTGTTTATCGTTCTAACTTAACATATATCATATGGTGATAATGAAAATTTTATATGCCATATGATTCTATAAACTTAGCAACACCAAAAACTAGGTCAAATTTGATGAGAATCGAGCTGTATAGCGTACATTAATCACGAGACGACACGATGACGAATCGTGTCGTGTGCTGTCGTCACGTATTGTATAAACAGGCCTCAGGTTAAATGGAATTGAGCAATGTACAAACAGACAATTGAGAACGTTGATTTGTCAACCATGGCCTACTGGCAGTTTGAGGTTGCTGAAGCAGCAAATGATGACACAATACAATCAAAAATTTCAAAAAAAAAGACATTTTACTTACACATTCTGAACAAGTAAGCCTACAACAGACGGATAAGAAAAAATAAAGCGAAAGAACTTGTCTCGCCTAATATTCCAAATCACAAAACTGCCGATTGTAAATTATTTATCAATTCATGATTAAATGATCAATGGAATACCGTTCGTGAAGACAAACTGCATGGCAGATGTCTATTGCAACATAAAAAAATACAATGCAAAATTGATACAGTTTGCTCAGAACCTAAATGCTTCACCAACTTTTACATAACAAAAAGGCATCAAAATAAAATATCTCAAATTCAGTTTCTTTGCTTAATTATTACGGTAACGCTTTATGAAAAGGTCAAGACTGTAGACACATATGCATTCATAGATGAAGGTTCATCATTGAAACTCATTGAGCAATCGAACGGAACATAGTTCGAAAAAAATTTCGATTATTAATTCTGTTCAACACCAAACGACGAAAAAGTATACAATTTCCGACGTCCATACGGTTGAAAAAATTTCCTTGTAAGTTAAGTCGGTCAAATTTTCTTTTCCCAAGAATTAAAGAACCCGGTTTCAAAAATATTGATTGGTTTGGACAATTTAGAGAACCAGTAGTTCACTCAAGTTCGATTGGGTTGCATCGTCATGGTTTTTTAAGGGAATCAATTGGTAAAAAAAGAATGTTGACTTTGAAGAATCGATTGTCGAAAGATCAAATCATGATGAAGAATCTTTACAATCAAATGATGAACTACATCTGAAAGGGCTATATTAAAAAAGTTGCCTTTGGCCGAATATTTGCGTATAACACCAAAAACGTGATATCTGCCAATATTTGCAGGTTATAACCCAAACAAACCATCCAAAGTGCGCTTAGTTTGGGAGGTGGCGTCTAATGTTAACGGTGTGTCGTTAAATTCCGTGTTTTTGATAGGTCCAGACAACCTCAATTACTTACCTGACGTACTTTACCGTTTCCGTGTAAGAAGAATAGCAATATGCGGCGACATAAAAGAAATATTTCACCAAGTAAAGCTTTCAGAAACGATATCAACAGTCGCACTGAAATCATCCATCTGATTCATCGAATACATATGTACCTAATGATGTTTGGAGCTACATGTTCCCCAAAAAATAAAAATTCTGGAAATTATAAAAAGAATTTCCTAGAGCGGCATTGGCTCTAAAAAAAAAACATTTTGTTGATGATTAAATAACGATTCCTGAGACACAATTGAACAGGCAGTGCATCTCACAAAAGAAGTTACATGCTCAAGCTGGTTTTGATATACGGCATTGGGTATAAAATTCCCAGAAGGTGTTACAATTACAGGGTAAAGAGAATTTTATCGAAAATCTTCAGTGATGCCACAGAAGAAAAATTCGAAATGATTTTAGGAATGTGGTGGTGCACGGAAACTGATTCCATTATTCGCTGAAATATCTATACCCGAACGAACAAATACGTATTAACTGGTAAGCGTAAACCAACTAGTCGGGCGGTGCTTCGAATTTTAGGGTCTGTATTTAAATCATGAAGATTAATTGAATTTTTTATGGCAAAGATTTCATTGCAAGCAATATGGCGCAAAAACACTGATTGGAACGACATATTTCCGGATAATTTGCTAGAAAAATGAAACAAATGAATTTAACCATGGTCAAACGTAAGCCAATTAAAATTGGTGGACGCTATTTACCTGTTTCAGAAGATGCTCGTATTTGTCGATGGAAGCGAGAATGCATCTTTTTCGAATCTAAAGCATAAATGAAGTTCATTGGATATTGATTTGAGAGAAGTGAAATATCACATCACTGACACTATTATCAATTCCTCCTGTCGAACTACAGGCGGCAGTGATTGGTACAAGATTGTCGAACAGTATTTTAAAATCACACTCGATCAAACTTACGAAAAGATCATGTGGTCCAACTCACAAACCGTATTGCCCAGATTAAGATCAGACCACAAAAATTAGAAACAATTCGTTGCTCATCGAATTGGATAAGTTCTGGTACTGACGAAGGCTTCAAAATGACTAAACTGTCCGAAATTTATCGCCGGTGACCGTTGTATTATCGAACCTGAGTTTTTTTGCCTGCCGAGAAATGGCCCAACTATGATACAAAAAATGTTGTCGTGCTACAGAAGATTATTTACGTCATCATTCAGTTCATCTTGAAGCTCATCGTAATCCGATAATTTGAACGTTTCTCCAATTAGTTACGGCCAGTACATACACGTGTCTATGTTTCAAAGTTCATCAATAATTTTAAAGGTAATATCCGCAAATTGCTAATAGGATTTTGTCCATTAAGTGTAGAATATTTTGGTCCGATTACGGTAACACATGGACGAAGAACTGAAAAAAGACGGGATGTTTTGTTAACATGTCTAACGATTCGAGCCGTGCACTTACATATACATCACTCACAGTCTAAATACTGATTCGTGTATAATGAGTATATGCAATTTTATGTCAAGAGACGAGGCAAACCGGTTGAAATTTTCAGAGATAACGAAACCAATTATCGTGACGCCGATAATGAATTGAGTCTAGAATTCAAAAGAGTTAACATGGAATCTTTTAAACAATTGGTATTTCAATCCTTCAGCAACTCCGTATATAGACGGAAGCTGAGAGCGTTTCAGCATTAACGTCGAAACATTTTCTACTAGGGATATTGAAAATATTGCTCCATACATACAAGGAAATTGGCAGAAATCTTCAAACCTTGCAAATAATTTTTGGCGGCGCTGGATACGTGAATATTTGCCAAGAGTTACAAGACTAACGAAATGGTTTCAGATCGATTAAATCGATTGGAAATGGAAAATT
>JANTEX010054551.1:0-10108 GCA_024741295.1 Macrocera vittata
ACACTGCCAATTTTGACAGCTACGCTACAGTGTAGTGTATACACTGGTGTAAGTAGTTAAAAACACACCATAAGATTCAAAATTCAATATGTTTACATTCTGCTTAATGGCCATATTTCACATTTTGAAAAATCGTTCTGTATTTACTCTGACAACTACTGTCAAGGTGCAGCAAACATAGCACGCATCTAGTTCATATTTATAAACAATGGCGACATATAGACGAGGGGGATTTTTGGGACAGCGATGATGAATTGCGAGGAATTCTTTGAAGAATTCATAGCAATTCTATGGGAAACATTTTTTTTCAAGTTGTGACCCTCTCGCTTTGGATTCTATATATATTAAAACAATTTACCACGAGTTATAAAGTCTTTATAATTACAAATATACAATGAATATAGCCATAAGATTGAATAAAAAAATGGTTGATGAGATTTATACATACAATGAAGGTCAAGCATATGGCTTCCCACAAGTATGTCTCTATTTACATGTTTACAAAATTGTTATACACTTACCACAAAAAAATCTACGAAGCTATAGACCACATACTTATACATCAAATAATTATATATACTTAAGTATATATGCAACGTACATTGTATCTAAACCTAAAGACATTTATATAACACACAAATTATTCATCGATTTTGTTTCATTCATACTTTATAAATAGAGACTTAACTTTCCTTCGTGTGTAGCAAGTATACACTTTGATGTATTTTTACAATTTTTTTTTTATTCCGAGTAAAATGGGATATTTGCAGACCATTATTCATTATAAAATATAAAGTAAATAAAAAACCTTCGCCATTATATTGGCAATGTTTTCCACTCATAATGGTATAAAATGTACCAACATTATAACACTTAAAACCAACGTCATAAATAATTTTATGAGCATTATTAATGTTTAGAAAATGATGCAATAAAAAATAATGAGCAACTACTTTGTTATAAGTTTTTTTTTTTTAAATAAATAAATAAATAAATTGTTGGTAAAGTTTGTTGTAGCATAATGTAAAGTATAACACCTATAATGTTTTTTTGCGGATGGCACGGATTTTAAGGAAATGAGCAATTTAAACTAGCTATATGCGACAATAACAGGGCATTACTTAATGTTTCCGGAATATGTTTTCGTATGTCGAAAACGATATCGAAATTTTGTCGATTAATCTTTTATAGGTTTAAATCAATGTCTGCATAGAAAAATCCAAGCCTCAAATGCTATATACACAAATTGTAAATGTAACGTCTAATACTCGAAGCATACATGAAACATTAGATGTGTTTTGTGAAAATATGAGAAAAAAAAATATATAGAAGACTGCAATTGTAACTATACCTGCATGCTCATTTAGTTTAAAATATAAGTTATTATGTCAAACGAATTTACATAATGTGGGAATAGGTCATAGTTTAAACAGCTCGTTGATAATAAATAGCATGCAATGCATTAAATCAAAATTAAAGTCAATAACAAGGCTTTTAAACATATATGGCGTAACTTTAAATAATTTAATCATTTTTCATACATTAACTAAGTAAGCTGAAAATGTGCTTGGTAGTATTTACCGACATACTTAAGGGAAATGACCAACAATTTGTTTTTTTGGAGCCAACCTTTGAAATGGTAATATTTACTATGATTTATTAAATGAAATATACTTACCATGATTTGATAAGTATAAGCAAATTGGTAAATATTTTCACCGCGCTATATAACTAATTTCGGAAGTTATAGTTACCAAATCGTTGTAAATATGACAATTTAAATGTCGGCTAATTGGGATTCTCAGTGGTGAACAAACATACTAAACATCGAAAGAGTTTCCGAAAAAAAAAGTCAAAAACCTTATCCTATATAATTTTGATAGCCAACATAATTAATACAACTTTGTTCGCTCGTATTATCTGTATCATATATTTCACATATATCAGCATTTTTACAACTTTTAGCTATATAGAAACAACATGATACGAATGTGTGCGATAAGCGAAAAAAAAAGAAACATAAAACATCCGCAAAAATCTTTATTTTTCTTTTGACGTGCTAACAAGTAATTTTCCTAATTAAATCAACTACACGAATTCAAATCACTACGAATATATATACGCACACGCTTGTATACAAAACATGGCACTCATAGAATGAAAAAATATTTTACCGTGTCTCTTTACTGATTATGTACATATGTATATGTAATGCCTAAGTAGATGATATTACACCATTTTATTTTTAGAGTGTATACTATTACACAACAAAATACTTTATTCTATTTGTAATTGAATTGAATAAACATTAGTGCGTACAATATACAAATGTATACACAATTTTTCTGCTCGTTTAAAATTTCATTTTAATAATTTATGAGAAATTGGATTGTCGACAGTATACATAGATGTTGTTGCAAGAACATTATATTTGTGCATAAAATGAGCAAGTCACAATTTTGTGCACAACAATTTTCAGCCGTGCACATGTTGTACAGTTGTACACTAGTAAACAATCAATTTTAATTTGGAAATTATTTGCGCATAAAATATTGCAAAGCAAAGGCATAAAATGTGCAAGTCACAATTTTGTGCTGTATACAATTGTGAATTTGTTTGATGGGACGAAGTGGTGCTAGTTAAAAGAGATCTATGCTTTTACAAGAATTCTGGAATGGTTTTATAACGACCATTTTCTTTGTTTTGCAAATTAAAGTTTATCGTTTCAAGTTGATCGGGTCAAACCGTTGCTTTTTGGTTCATCTGTAGCTTGCACATGAAATTCGGATAAATGTTTCTATTTGGCTTTTTTTTTAAATCTCTAAGTACTCAAGCATTTTAAAATTATTTTATCACTTGTAAAAAGATTTAAATATGACACTGAAAATATTTTTTTTTTGGGATATTCGTAAAAAACACGGTAATGAATTAGCAAAATTTTTGATAATATAGGCCTCTCAAAGATTTTGCTAAATACGATTTGGCAATATCGCAAACACCAAATTCAAAAAAAAAATATTGATTCGCAAAACTTTTGTCAAAATAGTATAGTTAAGGGTTTGTGAATATTTTTGCTCACTTGCAAAAAAACGTAAATTATTTTGCTGATATCTCAAAATTACTTGCGGATTTAGGAAAGATGATTTACTACGTTTCAATTGGAGTGGGATTACACCTAACCCGTCGAGCGAATAACTCCACTGCATAGGTCGGTAGATATATGAAAGCCACTTAAAGTCAGGTTGCAAGAAAATATACTTTAACAATCTCGTTTTTTTTTGATAAGTCTGTATCACACTCGGCCCTTTCCCCTTCAAATATACACAGAACGTCAATACATTTTAAAGATTTGCCTTCCGCTAAGAGATGTATCCGAGGGGGTAATCACTCAAAAAAATCACGTCCCGAAGTTTTTTGGGGTTCCCGGAGATTCTCGACATTCCTGGAATTTCTCGGAATATCACGGAATTTTTCGGGCTTTCTGGGATTTCTCGGACTTGCTCGGAATTTCTCGGACTTTCCCAGAATTTCCCCGAAATTTTTTCTGTCGGAATGACACGTGACAGAAAACAAAGAGAAGGTCAACGGGTGTGAGAGCAAACCACATATCTTATTCAAACATACATGAGAGCAAAAAGAAAGATAGAAGGTCAACGGGCGTGAGAGCGCACACCATACCGTTGTCAATTATACGCGAGAGCATTAAAAAGGTTAATGGGTTAAAATTATTGTTTATAAAATTCGCCGGCATTTCTCGGACTTGCCCGGAATTTCTCTGAGTAATTTTTTGAGTATTTCGAGGAATTCTTTGGGACAAATTTTTTTCAAGTTATTGACATCAAAATTATTTATAATTTGAGAGTAAGTCACAGTGCAACTGTGACTTATTTCTACAAAAATTTGGTGACGATAATGCTGTCACGCGCAGCATCAAGTCACAGGGACACTGATTCCGTTGTCTACACATAGGCTTTATACGGCGGTAATTATGGCAGTTCTGACTTATGGTACTTAAGGTGTAGGGCTAACCTCAACTGTGTATAACAACAGCAGTACCGCGTTCAGTTCTTAGTGTGACTTATGATAACAGTGACCTTGTCATCCTCGCCAATGGTCAAATTGGAAGTTATTCTAAACTTACAGACACTCCACCTCCCTCTGACATCTGTGACTTAAGATAAATAATGCTTGTCTGCACAGAAATTACAGTTTGAGATATGTAGCCATTCTTTGAGGATTAATTACCACTCGCCATTCTTAGTCTCATGCCTGGACTGTGTTATAAATCTGTTATAATAAATTGTTTCAAGACAGTTTTCAGAGACGCACAGTTCGTATCGAAGCACGTGAAGATTGGATTGATCCCGTGATTATTTTCGGGAACCATAATAGATAAGTGTACATCAATGGTTTCACGAGTGATGAATCAGCTTGAGCTGGTGTATACCTAGCACAGTCCCATGTACTTATCTCTCTTACTGGGGCGTTGAAGTCTAATTTTGGGCTCTACGCTCATAAAAGATTGTGCAGCAGCTGGCCGCTCGAATATATTTGGATGCCTGATGGTTATTCCGGTATCGATGGGCCGATGAACAGGCTGAATATGACGGAAGCAACCTGGATTGGCATGAAACCTGTGGCGGATTTTTCACTTTCTTTACTGTCGAAGAAGATTAACGATATTTTCAGTATAGAACATGGTATTGTATGGCAAACCTTTCAAACATGAACACAAACTAAAATGTTTGTTAGAAGACCTAAAGGATCTGTTACGATTGTGCTCCTCAATTTGGTCGGACGACAGATTCGACTGGTTGTTGCGAGGGAGTTGTCCCAGAAATTCCCCAAGTAGTTACCCCTTGGGTTGTTGGAATACTAACAAGACACCGTCCGCTGAGCAAGCATCTCTACAGAATAGGTATTTAATATTGTGCAATATATGTTGGATGTAGCCACACGGACCGGACAGCCGGACATTTTCTATGTGAATGTGGGCGGAACAGGATGAAAAATTTGGGCAGTTTGTATTGTGCCCCAGAATAGTACAATGAAAAAAATATTTTTAGTCAATTTCTTGACAAAATTTGGTGACAGAATTTGCTAAATTTTAAGTTTAGTTTCAGCTAAGCTTTAAGAAATCTACGAAATCTTGGTCTAAGCTTTTATACCAGCAGACTAAGCCGTTAATATTCACATTTATTGACCGATAAAATGAGAAGTTTTGTGCAGTTGTATATAAATAATCTCGTCTATAAGTATATATGTATACTTAACATACACATATAAATATATGTACATTGAAAGCGATACTAAAATGAACATAAAAAAAATGATATACATATATATATTGTTGAAACTAAAAAGTGTTATTATATATAGAAACGGAATTTATGCCAGTTGAAAAGTTTCAGTAATTCTGGCTATGCCCTACTTTTTTGCACCCATGGAAACACGTTATATTCTTTCTGTGGGCCTATATATATTACATATATTGACGCAACAACTTTCACGTGTTGGCAATCCAATATACACAGAATGTAGAATTCGTGTAAGGCTTGTATATTAGTGCGGGACGGCGTGACACATTGAGCTATAACTTTTTAAATCCAAAAACTTTAATAGTTTAAATTGCAAGATTTCATTTTCATTTCGTTAATTGTTCCTTTTTCGGTTTCGTTAGTTTTCTTGTCCTTTTTATAAAAAAAAAAAAAAATAAGAATCGTAAAACCATATTGCAAGAAGCACACCACCCTATGGTAAATATTCCATATGGCTTCTTTGTCGAGTGAATACTAACTTTTCATATGCAAGAGAGGTGTTGTATGCATACACGTATATATTATGCAGCTTTCGCCATTTGAATATATTTTGTAGTGGATAGCTTTACTTATTGCTACTGTAAGTTTTTTAGGGTATGTTAACCAGGTATGGTGGAATACGAGGACCGACATGCCTGTCAGGTATTTTACGTATTTGTTTGCTGTCGTATATATTTACATTGTATGACAATATTGTTCAATGGCTCATAAAACATTTAATAATAAACCAAATGGTCGATGGTCAACAGCTGGCTTGCTTACTATATATTATTTGTTTCATAACATATATAGGTAGCATAGCTCTACACAAAAGTAAACATAACACATTTGCATGCCTTAGTTTCATTTGAGGCTTATACTTTTGCGATATAACTAAACGTGTATTATTTGTGCAATGTGAACTATTCTTCTGACATTTTCTTATTTACATTTTCCATCCATATGCATGAGAAGAACATGCTCACGTTCAATCTCAAACTATACAACAATACAGTGCAAATACATATAATTTACTTTCATGTTTTTGTTTATATGTATATGTATATCATATCCATATGTGCTCTAGTATATTATGTATAAAATTTCGAATTCATATACTTCTTGTGTGTAGGTCTTTTGTGACTTATTTGCCCATAGGTCGTAGTCTGTACATTTTGTACAATGTCATTCAATGCTCGGTGTGGAGAAATGAAGATCGTTTGGAGTACTTTCTTAGATGAAAAATGTATAACAAAAACACAAGCAAGATATATATATATATGGCCAAAGAAAGTCGATTTAAAATGCTTAGAAAATGGATAGCATGTTAAGATGCAAATGTTATCGGATTCAAAGCCGAATTTTTTGTTAGTGGTTCACCTTATGACTTACAGTTTACAGTTTTTTTTTGGCTCAATAACATAAAAGGACTTGGAAAAATATTAATAATGCAGTATTGCCAACCGTTACTTTAATCAATGTTCAAGTGTGTCGGCAAAATTTATTTTCAACGATTATGGTTATTGCGGTTGGGGGACGATCCGCGAGGTAATCACTCAGAAAAAAAAGTCTTACGGAGGTCTTCAAAATTCGACGCATTTTCATCGTGAAACCACCAGCGTTCAACGCAAATCCATCGAAACCGTTTTAACAGTTCAACCAACCCCCTTGGGAGAAACAATTACAGAACAAAATATCTCCCGAGATTTCTCCAAAATGAATATCGAAACGTATGTCGCAATTAGAAAAAATGCTTTGCCGAGATGGATTGGTTATGGATCATATCATATTATTGTTGGAGGCTAAGATGGGGCCAGTTTGAAAGGTATCGGTGTCAAAACTGGATCTCTATGGTGCTTTGTTATCTTCAAAATTAATTGGTCAAGCATAATGATACGTTTCATGCAACAACGAAATTGGATACCAATATTGTAAAAAAACTACGGCGGATCAGAATTTCGTGTCTGCCTCGCTTTTGGAAAGGGAATACATTTAAGACAAATAAGTGGCTTTTTCAAACAAAGTTTTCGCGGAAAAGCAAATATAAAATTTGGAAAATGGTCTTCGAAAAATTTTGCGAGTCTCTGATTAAAAATCACAATGTCCACAAAAATGTTTACAAATACTTAACGACTAACGTAGCAACAAAAATTGATAAAAAATAGTCCGCGGCCCATAGGTTGAGCGTACCTTTTCACCATGTGTTTCGGCAATAGAAATTACGGAGTCAGACATCGACAGGATGCATGTAGATACTATTTAACAAAAGTTATTTAGGTTGATTTTTTTTTTTAAATGATGTAGTGATATCCCAATCGGCTTTTTCGGATAATCTTTTATAACGCTTCATAGCGGTACACAAGATTATCCCAGCTATTTCAGCTTTTATCACAGGCTATCTGAAGTTGTATCATAAATGAACAAATTTTATCCCACGCCAATGTGGATTGTATGAAAAAGCTAATTTTCCATTTTTCTTTGCCAGATAATTCTTTAAAGGTTATTGGAAGCAGCCTATATGTCATATATTCGGATAAAAAATTATCCCAGCCGGAAAATTCCAGATTTAACCATTTTTCACACACTTTTAACCATTTTTCATCCCTATAATGCTCGACGGATAAAAGCCTGTCGGAAGTCAGTTTTTATCCTCATGAGTCGATTTTTTATAGACCGGATAAATATGGGGTCGATTATTGTCGAAAATAACCGCTAACAGAGCTTAAAATATGCATGATATAGAAGTGTATGCATTGTAATCATTCTTAATCCTCTTGTGGCTATTTATCTATAAGCATCTTGTCCTAACAGTTATGAGATTTACAAAACCATATTGTACTTTTAACGAAACTTTATAGATATTTACTATTAAAAAAGAACAACAATTAGTGCAACGCCCATTGGTCCCTTTTAGGTATAGGATAAGTGTGCTTCACCCTATTTATACGAAAAGATTCACAACATGTTGTGACTATATAAAATCCATGTTGGATTAAGTATAAGTTAACGTTAAAGATTATTATATGGTGTAAACCATTAATATATCAGCCGAACATACGCTCACAATCTATATATACCTATGTATGTTACATTTTATACGTATCACTACTCGCTATAAAATTATATGTTTTTATGGATATGTATATATGCTATTGATGCACATATTTATAAGTAAATGACCGGGTATCAGTTACATGGTTTTAATGTTACCTATAACTATATATATATATAGTTTTGTTGTGCAGGTATTATTAGCCAAAAGATTCAACGTGTTCACAAAGCAATTTATTTTTACGATGCGATCAAGATATTTAGTTTTAGTGCATATGGTGTCTGCAATAATAAATATATGATATCTTATACGAACGGGTTCATCGTTATGCCGAAACACGAAGAGTAGAAAATTGTTGCAACATAATGGGTTTTGTTTATGTATTACAATTTGGTGGCATCTTCTTCGTTTTATTTGGGTAAAAGAATTGGATAGACGAGGGAGTAATTCATTGAAATCTTGGAACATGGTGGCTTAAAAATGTCATTGACATCCCATTTAAATCTTGTGACAAGCGTGGACGTGTGGGCTGACAACAGAGATTACAACATGAAAATCCTGGTTCGATCCCAGGCCAAAACATTAACTTTTTCCATTTGATATTCAGTGCTTTCCCAGGTCAAAACATGAACATTTTCTATTTGATATTCAAAGTATTGGACTAAGGGCTTTGGCAAAGTTCAGCATGACATCATTTTTAGAGCTAGAAATGATTAGGATGACATCGCAAAGAGCGATTCTGCCGGTTCAATATATAATGTATAATCATAGGGTTGTCCCCTGAGATATCATTGCGGTCTCATTACAATTTTAAAGTTCAATTTAAATCTTGAAATTTTAGTGCAGTTTCATTGGAATATCATCCAAATTGCTTTGAAATCTTGAAATTTCATAAAAAATCCTGAAAAATCGATAACTGAAATATCAATACAGTCTCATTGAAATCTCTAAAAGATCATTGGAGTCTTATTAAAATCTTGAAATCTCATTGAAATCTTAGAATATCATTTATAACGGGTTTTTTTCCCAAACTGCTTGATAGCTCGCCGATGTCCATTAAAATACTAAATTCTCATTGCAATCTCATTAAAGTCTTTTAATCTTTTTAAATTTGTATAATCGAAATCTTAAAATCGCATTGCAGTCACATTGAATTATTGAATTCTCATTGAAGTCCAGATGAAATCTTCAAATGTAATTTAAATCACATTGCAATCTTGAAATCTCATTTAAATATGGAGTTCTTATTCTCGTCTCATTTGAATCTTTAAATCTCTTTGCAATCTCATTGAACTCTTATTACAGTTTCATTAAAACTCAGTATCATTGAGGTCTCATTGAAATCTTGAAAACTATTTGCTTCTCATTGAAATCTTGGAATCTCATTGCAGTCTCATTTGGATTTTGAAATCTCTTTGCAATCTCACTGAAATCCTGAACTCTTATTACAGTCTTATTAAATTTTTAAAGGCTCATTTGAAATCTATTGAAATCTTCAAGTCTCATTGCTATCTAATTGAAAACTTGAAATATCTTTGAAATCTTAAAATTTCATTACAACACCATTGAAATTTTTAATTTTTTTTTAAACATCTTTTTTGGGCAATATATACTTAATTTTAACAAAAAATTTTGTTACATAGTTCGTGATCAGTACAAATGCTCTTTGCATTCTGGTAAATAACAATAAAATGTTTAGAGTGTATTGTTTTCTTAAATTTTAACGTCAAAATTTTAATGAGATTCCAAGATTTTAATG
>JANTEX010054773.1:0-10105 GCA_024741295.1 Macrocera vittata
AATCTCGCCGTAGGCCAACATTTTTTTAGAGTAAGAGAGTACATACATTTCTGTACAATGAAAGTAAAAATCTTGGGGAGGAGAGTAACTACCCTTTATACACTGAGGTAGATCCGCCAGTGATCCAACCAGCCAAATAACTGTTGAAAAGAAACTACTACCAGAACGAGAAAATCGATTAGTCATAAGAAGTATCGGTAGAGGCCTAGGCATTCCAAGAAGTAGTATCCATAAAATCACCAAAATAAATTTAGGACTTAAGTGCTTTATAAACCAACAAAGACGGCTTGCTAGCAAGAAGTCCAGAATTGAAAGATGAAAACATTTACTGTCCTAGCAGGCCGATTAAAAAATGTTTTTTTGATTCTAATGAAAAACTTTTTCTTTTGCAAAACTCCCCAAGCGTATGCATTAGCGCTAGCTGATGTCCCTAGAGACAAACTGGCTATGGAACGCTTTCAAACTGTTTCTTGAGTTATGGTGTGGGGCTCTATTTCGTTAGGAAGGAAGCTTCCATTGCATTTTGATGATCCTGTTGCTACTATCACCGCCACCACATCGAGACATCGACAAGAAAGGTGACTAGTGCATTATTTTTCGATATTATCTTTCATCTGCACACAATTTAATTCTCCGACAAGAATGACGCTTTTCGTCGTTCTGCCATATATACGACCGGTGAAGCTGTTCGATTTGAGCATCGAATCCAAATCTATGTGGCCACTTTGCGATATCCGAAGATTGCGTATAAGAGCGCTGCTCGTGTGACAATTACCAAACGCAATTGTTCCGGCTGCTGTCGACAAATACACAAAGTCAAAGCACAATATGTCGCTCCGACGACGTAACGTTCAATTGCACAACCAACGAATTGGACGCTTAACTCAACGTAACCCGCATGAGCTAGAGGTGGTTTTCGATATGCCATTTCTGAACTCAACAAAATCAATTTACACTGCATGTAAGCGCTCTTATACTGTCTGTCATCGGTGAACAGCCTGCACTCTACAAATTGGAATTGTCGTTGCCGTATGAGATGCAAGATGTTGAAGGTACGGCCAAAGTTGTCAAAAAAAGTACACGCTTTGCGGCGGATGGCATCGAAAATGATCACGATGCCGGTCCAAAGAGGATATCGGCTGCGTTGAATCTCAAACGAATGCCATGACCATCAGGGATAATGAATTCCTTCCACCCAAACACTAAACCGTTTGCAATGTGTTCGATACCATCGTTGCGGTAATGTCGTAATGTTGACAATCAATTAGTCGTTACTCACACTCAATCGCGTCCAATAAGTTTAGATCAATCCAAGCCGGTTTCTATACGATTGCATGAGCATTTGCAATGCAATTGACCGATGACACGGCCCAATAGATAATGGCCAATTGATGAATTGTAGATAATGACAGCACGCACCAATTATGCTGGTTATCGATTGACGTGAATTAAGTCGATTAACGTCGCAGTGGTGGTGATGATGATGGGCCGATGTGCAGAAAATCGAGCGATGTTCAAAAAGAGGTTAAAATCGAAATCACTAAGAAAGCGGATGGCGCCGACGAAATCTGCGTGCGTGACTTTCCAAGTACTGGTCTAGAAGTTTGCTGTTGCACAGGGCCTCAAATTCACATAGTAAATGCTCTGCGGTCTCCTTCTCCAGTTCAGTACAGAATCTGCCATACTAGGTGTTGACAACTCTCATGTTGTCTAGATGTTCTCTGAACGGGCCATGCCCAGTCAGTATCTCTGTGATGGCCTTAAGCTTCGGCCTATATAGTTTCAAAGATTTGTTGATCACGTAAAAGGATTTTTCTCTCTCTTGAATCCTTGAGACCGAATTCTTGTTCCCAGACTTTTTTGGTTTTCGCTTCAGTCTATTCTTTTTGGCGCTTTTTCGACCCACTTCTGCCTCAACCACAGTATCGTTTGGGTCACGTAAAGTCGGTAGAGGATCCTTCCCTAGCCATCTCGTTGGCTCTCGCATTTCCTACGATTCACTAATGGCCTGGTACCCAAATAAGCGTCAACTCACTATTGGCCCAATCTAATTCAGAGATTGATTGAGTGGATGTCACCCTTGCCGAACTCTGTGATTTTAGAGCCGCCTGACTGTCTGAGAGTATATATACATCCTTGATCTTAGATTTCCTCCTTGATGTTCTCCTGGTCGCATATCTCAATCGCATGGATTTTCGCCTGAAGTACAGTAGAGAATCTGCCCAAAGGTTGTGATGTAGCAGTGTCTTCTGTACACAACATACAACTGAACAACTAAACCATCCTTTAGTGTTGGTTTGCCCAAATGCCATAGTTGTCGGCTGGGTATGACCATCCGAAATTTCTGGTATATGTTTAAGTTATTAGTTGATTGATACGGTATCATACCCAAAATAAGATCATTGGCGATCTGATTACCCAAGCTGCAGTGGTTTCTCATTATTGATCATGCCACTTGCAAGCATTCTATAGACACTTGCTTTCGCAACCTACTCTCCATCTTGAGGTAAGGTAGAATGAGTCCAAAAAGAGCCTCGATCACAGAGCCGTACGCCGTCGCGGTGAGGCAGACGAGTCACTTCAGTCCATCAAGCTTCCTCCGGTTTTTCTTAATCTTCGTAGCCTCCCACCAGATGATCGATTCGTATAATACCATAGGTCTCACAACAAGATTATGCAGTCTTGGAACATTTGGGGGCGTATTCTCCAATTAATGCTCACCATTCGCTTGCATGCCCAAAGAGAGTTTCTGATCCTTGTCAGAACGTCATCCACGTGGCTGTTCCAAATCAATTGCTTGTCCAAGATAACTCATCCATTGAGTTAATCAAAACTCCGCACGTTTTTACCGGTATACCATAATTTTTGTTTATTTTTGCAGTTTTTTTCGGCACAAAGTAATTCCAAGTGGATTAAGGTCTGGACTTTGTGCCGACCAGTCCAAAACATTTTCGTCGGTGACCAATCGTTTTTGTCGCTCTGGACGTATACTATGGTTCGTTATCCTGCAGGGTCCTTCCTACTTATTTGGATTATTCTGTTATCCGTAGTTTTCTTGTTTTTTCTTTATTTTGTCACGTATCTATTTTATTGTCTGCCATCGATCTCATACTTTTTTAGTACTTCATTAAATCATTCCGGCTTAACACTCTGTTATACGTTCTCGATCCCATAACACGAAATAGAATATGATGCCAATTCCCTTCCAAATAATATATAACGTACATTATATATGTATATTTTGCCTGTCTCTCGTCAACCCTCTTATTCGATATAAGAAAAGAATTACCGTGATGACGAGTCTAACATTTTTAAGCAATCTCAACAATGATCCTAAAGTTATGTTAAACATAAGTTGAGGAAATCTAAATAGAGTAGTAAAATTTAAAGTAGATTTTTTTTTATATAAAAAGTCACATGTACATATCCGTATATGCTAATCAACTACTCACCTTGTATTTGATGCCCGTTTACTTGAGATATAACCACATTATATATGCTTATGCAAACGTTCTACGACATTGGTAACGAGAATATGCACACAAAAAAAAACACAACTCAACATTATATTTGAGAAACTCTCAGTTTAAAAATTGTGCCTCTACATACACGATACACTACACAAAAATTTGTCGCAGATTCTTCACAGCACAAAAATATATGTATTCACGTGAATTTCTATACACATATTGGGTTCTGTTTTTTTTTTTTTTTTTTTTACCAAGTGTGTTTGGTAAGTTTCCGTTTTCTACAACAACAACCCTCTTTTTGCTCGAAAAAAAAATATCCATCAACTGCTTTTTATTTATTTCACTAAACAAACTTCCACGCTATACGAACGTTAGAAATGTTATATACATATCATATCATAAACAAAATCAACACTCGTTTCTCTTTAGTTTCGGTGTATATACAAGAAAATATCGTTTTCTATTCTCCGCATATGTGCGAGTGTATATATATATGTTTATACAGATTTCTTATGTATCTACACAATAAACAGTCAGCACCGTTATATACTTTATTTTATGCTTTTATATATCAAATGGTGCAAGTTTTTTTTTTTGTTATGTACATAAGAGCCGAAAGCCGACAGTCCCGCTTATTTTCGTTCGAATCGCGCGTATATATCTCCGCACACAGTCTCACTCACATGTAAATGTGCATCGTATACATGTGTATATAGCTTTTCCGTTAGTATATATTAATAATTAATTATGATTTATGCACAGCTTTAAATATAACTTTCATTTCTAAATATGCATTTAGAGATAATTTTTTTTTTTAGTATTGATTGTTTTATTTATTATGGGAAACACAAAAATAATTACACTCATTAATATGTGATATTAATTACACAACAATCACAAAATGTACATGTATTGTTAATTCAATTAAATCTTGAATTTATCAATAGCACAAAACAGAAGACACATGCACACAGTATTGCTATTAAAATTCAACTAAACAAACTGTCTGTTGGTTCATTCGATGTAGCTGGGAGAGTTTTCCTTTTTGATTTTGTGTGCTTTGCTTTGGTATGGCCACCGCAGCTGTATACAGTCTCTCTTTGCTCTCATACAAAAATTGAGAATTTTAAACGCGTAATAATTATGTACCTGCATACACTGTCAAACGGGCAACGCTTTGCAGTATATATAGAAACACTGAGTCCCGTAAAACTTGCTATACAAATTTATGTAACAGGATGTAGGTATGTGTATAATGTGTGTACAGTACACATCCACACATATTTTCTCTCTCTCTGCACTCGACAATAAACCAACACGATAACTTTTACTCCGACCGAACGAATAATAACGAATAAATATTCTCTCATTCTCTTATGTCACACTTTTGCCGCTTTGCACATTTTTTTTTTGTTACTGTACACACTCCATTTAAATAAATGTTTTTTGTCTTTTTCGGTTATTGAACTATGTACATGTTTTGTCTCAATGTTGAACCTTTGGATTATAATATAATCGTGAAAACGTATATGAGAAAACAGAAATAAATAAAAATATTTTATTAGATGATGATGACATGGATTTAGAATATAGCGTTTTGTGAGCTCTCTGAAGATTATAAAATTTTGTTTTTATGACATTTTAGGTAATACGATGGATTTAGATTTTGATTCGTTAGGTAATCCTTTAGTATCCGTTAAAAAGTTCCATTAAAAAATCGAATTTTTACACTATCTAATAATTTTGATAATGCTGGGTTATTTTTGATGAATGATACAATTTCATTTCTTTAATAATAATCTTTTTAGTCATTTTCTTTGACTCAGCCAGTGGACTTCTGTATACAGTAATACATCGATATATTCAGCTTATACTTCAGAAAGGAACAAATTTTATATTTCGTTTTTTTTTTTGAAGTTTTCTACCTTTATTATTTTTTGTTGGCAGATAATCCAGCAAATCCATTACTTAAGTAATGTTTTTTTCTGAATGCCATCTTTTAAACAACCCAATACAATATTTTAATTGTAATTATTTTTTTTCTTTGCGTTTAATAAACCGCAAGGTGATGTTGACGCATTAACAATCAAATTCATACTGAACACTCCTCCAATGGGAAAACAATATGATTCGCATATGTGAAAATGGTAATATGTAACGGGTTAACCATTAAAAGCAAATCATTTACAATATTCCTCTTCAGAATCTCCATAAAGATGCGGCAGAAATATAGTTACACTCAAAAAATCATCCAATAACATCCAATTTTATTATTATCCGTTGCATCATTCATTTTCCAATCCATATCATAATTTATTTTTTCTAAATACCATGGCCGTTCTGTTCGTATGTACCTATCTCAAAACTGAAAACCAAACGTATATGCTTGTTAGGTACACGACAAAAATAATATTTCATTATATACATTCAGAGCTACACACTTAATTATAGATAGATATACAACACTTTATACAATACGAACATATAATAGGTTTCGAGTCTCGGCTAAATCTGCTGCTCTGAGCTGTAGCGTTGAGTCAAAAAAAAAACAAGAAAAACACATTGAAATCGTGTGTCGAGTTTTAGAATTTTGCTTCGAAATAACATTCTATCAACATACATCCACATTCATATATATATATATATATATATATAAAGCACATCTATTTAATATGAAGAATTATATACACAATAAACAAACGGCGCAGCTGTGTATTCGGGAAAAAAAAACTTAAATGTGCCACAAACATCGCATACAACACAATATATTGTGTACACAAGTTTTCGTCAGAAAATGTGAAACGTATGTCTTGTTTCACATATTATATATTAGAGAGATATTTCAAATTCATTGAACGAAGCATTGAAGAAAAAAAAAATGTAATTTTAATGTAAATTTCTTGTGGCTAACAATGATATGATATTGAGGAAACAAGTTATGTACAAGTTGTGAGCGTACACGTATATATCTATATTAAACATTTCGTTTTAATATGTAGCGTTGGTGTATACCACTGTATATTGAAGGGACTCTCTACCCGTAAATCACCCTAAATTTATTTTTTCACCGTTACTTACAATTTTTATATAATACAGATCTACATGGATTTAATTAAACACTCATATATACAATTTTTTTTTATATAAGAAAGCTGAATGTACTGTAATACCTAGCAGATAAAATAATCTTTTATATACCTACGAGTTTTCTAGGAATATAAAGTAAAGAGCAAACGAAACATGTTCGTATATATACATTAAATAAAAGTATCAGCTTCGCTATATGGTATAGTTATATAGATGGATGTACATAAGTTTTCGCGTGAATACTGAATTTTGTAGTGAAATAAATATGCACATACGTACATACGTACATATAGATTACTAAGTAAAAATTATCATGACGCTTTGCAGTACATATGTGCAGAGAATGTATGTATACAGTCAGCTAAATGTAGTAACGTATTTCCACATTAAATTCGATAATTTACTTATTTACCCAACCTAGGTGTTTGGGAGAAAACGAACTGTAAAAATATATAAACAATATATGTGGTAATTTCGTCATAGAATGAAAGAAATGCAGTAGCCTGAAATACGTCTGCATTGAGTGTTTAGTTTTTGTTTAACAATTGACGAAATTCCATATGAAATGTACTTTATATATAGGAATATATAGAAATTCATTTATTGTAATAATTAGCCTATATAATTTTATTTTTATTATTCTTTTGGACAATGGTACACTAAATACTGTATAGATAGATTACATGTAGATATTTTATTTTATCGTATTTGTTCGCATCGATGTATTAGTTTTATATGATGTACCTATAATTATCAATATGCAAAGAGTGAATTTGTAATTTAGTTGTGTGTTGCAAAGCTGAAGATGATATCTTTGATATTGAAAAGCGCTTTCTTTAACTAGAAAATAAATTAGTGTATACCACAAATTGGGTGAACCACAATTGTTGTTTTATTTCATATAAGGTTGCACAGTGCTCGTTATTTGAATAATATCTTAAAATAATAACCAGTCACTACTTCTGGATCGATTCAACGAAAAAAAACAAACCCTCTTGACCAAAGCAATGAAGAAAAAAACGGCTTGAATTTGCCAAAGAACACAATTGAATCATACGACGGAGACGTGGTGGAAAATATAGAGATGAATGCCTAAATTTAACAAGTGTAATGGTTTGGCCAATGTATTACTTCAAGCTGATGTTGGGCGTACAGACTTCATAGATTGCAAAAAAATACATAAAAACTTTCGGTCATTATGCCCGATGGTGGATGAATTGTATCAGCATCATAACTGTTGTTCACTGGTTTTGAAATACTTTAAAAATGAGTAGAAGACAGCGTCAAGAAGGATGGATGTAAAAATACAAGCTTTTAGAAAATGGGCATAAATAAAGGACGTTTCGAAAATGAATGTCAGTGTACAAATAGATTTGAAACTACAAACTTATAGATCTACTTTGAAAGAATGGGCAGAGGAAAAACCTAACAACAACAAAAATGTAGCAGATCGACTAATTGATTTAAAAAACGCCAACCGATACAGAACACAATGAAACAAAGCTAATCAGTCCAGTGATGGTGAAAACTTCGCAGATTCCAACAAGGGTGAAAACTTTGCAGACATGTATAACAGTTCAATAGTTATAGCGCAAATTTTCGAAGCATGGACAGGATTCAGTGACAATTGGATGAATACAGATAGGACCGAATAAAAGTGAATGCTCAAGTTCATATAGTTCCTATGGAAGGGGGAATTTCTTCGATGAATCAATAATTGATGAACTCATGTGCAATCTCAAGATGAGAAGATATTTTAAGTTCTGGTAAAGTACATCGTCAATTGGATAAGAACTACGAATTTGACAACGAAATTGCCATTTCTATTCAAATCAAACCCGTTCGAGAGAAAATCAGATCAGTCAAAAAATAGTGAACATATATATGAAAATCTTCATCGTTTGTAACGATGTCTAATTGGAAAAGCAAAAGAAATCTGGAACAAGTTTGCTGAATGGTTGTGTTATACATCAGTGTCAATAATGTTAGTCAGTACGACATACTGTATTTGCAATATCGAAGGACATACAATATGTAACGTTAATGGATTCTTCGTTAGCTAAAGAAATTGGAATGAGAGGAGGAATATTTTCGCTTTCAATGGACTAATAACATAACGCGGAATGTAGAAGAATCAGGAAGGATCAATATACATATTTAAACATTTTTTGGTGGTAAAGCGACCAAAATAAATTCTTTTAAAAACGGCAAACCATTAATTTTGATTGGTCAAGACTTCAGTAAACAGTAATAGTTGTTCGAGACAGTTGTTCGAGACGTCGTTAAAGATGAAGAAGGCGGTTCCGCATGGCAACTAAAACAATGCCGGATTGGGTTGTTCATGGAAAAAGCTTGCGAATTCAAAGGAAAGTAAATGGTGGTACAGTGGTACACCTTTACGATTGATTGATTGACGACAATCTTCATAATTTGGTAAAAGAAAAAGTTTCATTGTAAGATTTTGGTGTTAAAGACACTCAAAATCTTACCACGAGAAGATCGAAAGGCTTCACAAATAATGGAAGAAAATGTACATCGTGTTAAGAAGATGGACTGCTTTGAAAAAGAAGGAAGCGATAATTTCGGATAGTCGAGCTAGTACAGAATTCGTCTGGATTTTTTGTGATCAAATTATTGATTATCTAGAAAAAAGCTATGCTCGAAAGGTACCCCATGATGAAATTGATACTGACAAAAGAACATAGTATCTACACTATCTACCCCACTTTGCTGTAATGAATCCAAATAAATCCGTGAAATGCCGAGTTATTTTCGATGCTTTCGCTACAACAAATGGCATCAAGCTAAACTACTTACAATATCAAGGACCTGATTTAATGACGTCTTTTCGGGGCTGTTATTTGTCGATTTCGCCAAAGAAAAATTGCATTCACAACGATTTTTATGGTAGGGAACAAACCACCCTCAAAAGCCTAATGAAAGAAATGATACCTGGGGCAGCATCTTCACCATATATCGTGCAATATGTCAAAAAACAATAAACAAAGCAATATGTGAAAAAACACCGAATATTTTTAAATTGAATATTCTGAAGCGGTTGCAACAATACCAAATCAGCGTTATGTAGATGACTATACTTATACAGTACAGATACCATCGAAGAAGTTGTAAAACTGACAAAGAACGTAATGGAAGTACAAACAAAGGCTAGTTTTCGTATATGCAAGTGAATAAGTCACTACACGACTGTTCTTAACGATAGATCGACCAGAAACTCTCCGTGTGACCGCAATCTTTTATAATTTCATAAAAAAAACTACAATGCTTTGGCTTTTTACGGACCGTAATTTTATAAAAATTCAATGAAAACTAACTGAGATATCGCAGTTATTGCCAAAGCCTCTAATAAGGTAAAATGCGCTCTGTATAAGAATAATCTATTTGCTTGCAAGTTCAACTGTGTAGAAAGGTTGAAACTTCTCCATGTGGCTGTGAGCTTTTACATTTTTGTAAGAACTACAATACTTTGGCTTTTCAAGGACCATAATTTTATAAAAATTCAATGAAAACTAACTGAGATATCGCAG
>JANTEX010054884.1:0-10104 GCA_024741295.1 Macrocera vittata
GCAGCAGAAAAAGTTTCGAAAAAAGCTCAATGTGCCCGCTGCTTTAGGGATAATGCCTAAACGTGCACAACCGTATACCCAATAGAGGCGGACATTGTAATCTCTTGTAATCTTAGAAATAATGCCCGAAATAAACGAGCAATCGGCATATTTTAGCTTATTTAGTTAAAAAATATAAACACAGTTATAACTAAAAACTAATGACGCAATACGCAGTTAGCAGAATTGGCTCATGTAAAAACGCTCTAATATTCCTACTAAGGCGGTGTACATATTATCCACTTTGCAGCCGGCGTTAAAATAAAAAAAATCGGCACACAGAAACTTGACGAGAGCGTTTTTTCTTTTAAAGCAACGCGAGTGTTGAAGAAAAATCAATAACGCGATGGAAAAACGCCTTCCGAAATCGGATAATATGTACACGCTTTAAGAAGTTCTCAATAAAATATTTATAAAACCGACATAAGGAACCCACAAATCGGCGGTGGTCTAAGGAGTCAATAGAATCGGTCACTAAATTATTATTAATAATAGCAATGACTCAAGTAATGTGATCATGCTAAAGCAAATCTTCAGAAATATTCATTCAAAAATTCTTAAAAAGTTGGGAATATTTTAACTATTTTAAGGCTTTATATTTCAACTATTTTAAGGCAATATATTGTTTTTTTTTTGTTATGGTTTTATACACGAGCGATATACTAGGCTAACGTTGTTCAAGCTAATTTAATAAAATTCGCCCACAAAAAATGGATTTCCACATACGTAGAAACAAACAATTTCTCAAGTGGACTATGTCTTCACGACAAATTGGCAGAAATAATTAAGGTAGTTGTTAGAGGGCACACTCATTTCAACAGCAAATCCATAAATGAAAAGCAAAAATCTTTTAACAATATGGAACGCATGAGCAACTTTTAGTTTTCGATATTTTTCAATCGAGCTGTCAATTTTATGTTCATGTTCATTACGCGGCAAATGACAAAAATTATGGAAAGACATCCATGACAAGTCATTAACTTAACATAAAATAATAGCGACTCCACGGGTCATATGAAATATTTGTTTGAGTAAATAGAGTCATAACGATCTGCTGTGAAGGCACGACGTAATAAGTAAAAAAAACTATCAAATTCGATCCACGATACCAGTGTTGCCAAACAAAACGAGATGTAATCGGATATTTGAGAAAAACATATTAGATTTAATCGAACAAAATCGGATACCCCGAAAAATTTGTTAAATACTGCCTAATTCAGTTCGGTTTACTTAATTCACAATTCACATTATTAATTGAACTTTTTTCCGGCTGGTTTCGAACTCAGATTTTTTGAATACACATATAATATGCTTGATGTGCAATTGTTTTGTTTTACTATTTAAAGTGTTGTGTATATTGTATATACATATATAAGGTTTATATATTTCCAATATGCCAAATTTACAATTTGTTATCTAATATCCATTGGTATCCATTATGATATGTACGTCAAAGCCTTCCAAGAATATGAGGGCATTAAGTACCAATTATAGATAAGTTACTTTAAGAATTGATTACTTCGGTTTTTAAATTGTAAGCAATGCAATAACATCTCTCAAACTCTGTTGATAGCAAAACGTTTGCTTCATAATGAAGTCGTTTCGAACATATTCAAGCGGGTGCACCCTTTCAATGGATCCATACATAGCTGCACTACCTATTGAGGAAATATTTGATTAGTGTTTTTTTATATTTAGTACTAAGTTTATAGACAAATTATCACTTCACATAGTCTAATATTAATAGTTTTGTAATTGCATTTTAATTTTTTATGTGTAGCCATGGTGAAATCGATTACAGAGGTAATTGAAGCGCGAGGTTGCCAACAGTGTATATGTGTGTATGCAATTTAGTTATTTCTTTCAGATGAGACATCAATTTATTTTAAATTTAGGCAAAAATATAAATTTTGGTATATCTAAAGGCATTTAAAACTCGATGATAGATAAAAAATATCGAAAATCGAAAAAAAAAATGTCCTTTGTTCTTAACTATCTTGTATAGAGGTTAGTTATACGTCGTTTAAACTACGGCTATCAGAATCACTATCGGCATAATGATGGTAGTTTGAACGCACGTAACTGGGTATGTTACGCGTATCATTATCAGCATTTGGTTACCACGATATGCAGCAAAACCATAATAAGTTTGACATAAGTGCGCGGCCCGACCGTGTTTTAAACAATATTTTTTGTTTTGTTTCTAAATCGGTCACTTGTTTCATTCTTTTTTTTAGAAAAATAAATAAATTGTGGACTGTTGGGCGAGTTTTTGGCCATTGTCAATGACTTAGTATTAAATAAATGTTTGTGATACTATGTTATTTCATAAGTGCGCGGCCAGATTTTTAGCACGGTAATTATAATTATTTTTCAAGTGTGAACGCAGGTAATAAAGGTAGGGTATTCATCTTGATAATAATGCCGATAATGATAACTATAGAATTAACATGGTATTAAACCTTTGCCACATATGTCCACAACAGACTATAAAAGGCAAAAAGAAATGACAAAACCCAGAAGTTCAATTGTTTTAACATGGTTTTTGTCATTTGTTTTTGTCTTTTGTCATTATTTTTTTTTCTATTGTGGACATATGTGGCCCAGCTCTAAGGGGCCAGTTCAAACTCGTTTTCGTGCAATTTTGCTGGCGCAACTAACGATAAATGAGCAGGAGTATTAACGTGAGGATAGAGATTTTGTTCTTCTTCACATACGGTTGTTTTATGCGATTTCAATTTTTAAACGATCCAATAATGACGAATAATATGCGCAAGTTATAGATTTACCCTTTCCAAGATAGTCAAACATTTTAACAATCCACATCTTGGATGTTCCTATTGGTGCTTCTCGGGTATCATACTAATCGGCCTGTCAATTTCCGAACCCTTAGCCTTAACTGTTACCACTGTTACATGCCATTCAGCGACCGGATGTACTTGTACGACACGTCCCAACGGCCACTGTTCCGGAGGGTACGTAAGAGTATCGCCACGTAAGAGTACTAATCATCCCTTTTGATGTTTGGTTGTTCTGTTCGCCATTTTGTTCTATGTTGCAGAATATTTAAATATATACCGAGCTGCAACGACACCAAAAGGTATATAATTATGTTGTACCAATTTTCAACGAGTGAGACGATTTAACTTGGTGTTCATAACGTTAGGTTCCATTACTAAACTGACTATAAAGGCTCATTAACCAAAAAAGAGTCCAGGTTTGAGGACATCGATGTCATCAGGATCTCTCGATATCCGGTACAACGGCCTCGAATTGAGACAAGTCTCCAATTTTTAAAAAAGCGTCGACAGAAGTCATAATTGTTTGACCGATTATGCATTTTACTTTATTAATATTTTGTCGATTTTACCGCGTTCTTCAATGCGTATGCTAGCTCTATGACGAGATTTGTGAATGAATGGGGGTTTTCAACAAACCGTAGATGCAAGTGAACTAATGTTCCACCGACTCAAAGATCACTATTTTCATCGAGCAAAAGATGAAGAACAATTATTGGACTTTTCCGATTTATTCATTTTTTCGCTTGAAGATCTTCGATTTCTTATGCAAATGTTGTGCTTTGAACAATTTTAACGCATACGTTCCGAGCGGCGACTAGTAACCGTTTTGTTAGAACACCGGTACGTCGATTGTTTCAGTGGCGAATATTTTCTGAACAACGAGGAACGTATGCAATTTCACGAAACAGCTTGTTATTGACTGATGAGAAATTTGAGATTATGTCCCAAGTTAGCATTTGCTTAGCAGCCAGATTCACGACGATTTATCTCTCTGCAAGCTTGGTTTTACAGCAAATTACACCCGTTCCTGTTGACCCTTCAGACATTTCTAAAAGCGACCAAGCCACCAAAGCTGATGGTTCTTGAGCTCATTAGGTGAGATCCCACGGGAATCACATTCCCCTTGATTTTCTGTGGACGATACGAATTGCCAATGGATTGGATGTCGATTATCCTGTATTTTTTAAACGCGATTCCCAACGAATGTTTTCTATTTTGAAGCGCGTCCTTGCAGGAGGTATCCGATTGGTTATCCACTTGGGTATTCAATTGGCTATCCAAGTGGATATCCAATTGAGTTTCCAATTTGATATCCAATTCGATATCCAATGGGTATCCAATTGGGTATCCAATTAGGTATCCCACTGGTTATCCAACTGGGTATCCAAATGGCTATCCAATTTGTTTGCCTATTGGGAATCCATTGGGTATCAAATTGGGTATCCAATTAGGTATAAAATTGGGTATCCAAATGGATAACGGATTTGGTAACCAATTGGGTATCAGATTGGGTAACCAATTGGGTATCCGATTGGGTAACCAATTGGGTTTCGTATTGGTTATTCAATTGGTAATCCAATTGAGTATCCGATAGGGTATCGAATTTGGTATCAAATTGGCTATCAAATTGCGTATCCAAATGGCTATCTATTTGACTATCCAATTGGCTATCTTATTGGGTATTCAATTGAGTCTCCAATTGGGTATTCAATCATTTATCCATTTCAACATTATTGAGTATCCAATTGAGTATCAACAGTGGGTAATCAATTAGGTATCCAATTAGGTATCTAATGTAGTATCTAATGGGGTATCCAATAGGCTATCCAATAAGCTATCCCACTGTGTATCCAATTAGGTATCCAATTGAATATTTAAAAGGGTATCCAAAACAGTCTCCCAATGGGTATCCAATTGGGTATTCAATTGGGTATCCAATTCGGTATTCAATAGGGTATCCAATTGGGTATCAAATTGGTGTCCAATTGGATATCTAATTGGGTATCCAATTGGATATCCAATTGGGTATCCAATTGGGTATTTAATTGGATATCCAAATGGGTATCCAATTAGGTGTCCAATTGGGTATTCAATTGGGTATCCGATTGGAAATCCAATTGACTATCCAATTTGGTAATTGATTTTTCGATTAGGTATCGAGTTGGATATTCAAACGGGAATCCAAATGGGTATCCCAATGGGTATCTAATTGGGTATCCAATTCGGGATCTAATTCGGTATCCAATTGGGTAGCCAGTTGGGTATCCAATCGGATATCCAATTGGGTATCCAATTGGGTATCCAATTGGGTATCCAATTAAGTATCCAATTGGCAATCCAATTGGGTATTCAATTGGCTATCCAATTGGCTCTCCGATTGGATATCCAATTGGCTATCCAATTGAGTATCTAATTGGGTATTCAATCAGGAATCCGATCGGCTATCCAATTGAGAATTCAATTGGGTATCCTGATGAGTATCCAATTGGGTACCCAATTGGGTAACCAATTGGGTATCCTCTCGGGTATCCAATTAGGAATCCAATTGAGTATCCTATCGGGTATCCAGTTGGGTATTCAAATGGGTATCTAATTTGGGTACCCGATTCGGTATCCAATTCGGTATCCAATCGGGTAGCCAGTTGGGTATCCAATCGGCTATCCAATTGGGTATCAAATTCGGTATCAAATTCGGTCCCATTGGTTATCCAGTGAGAATCAAATTGGGTATTCAATTGGGTAACCGATTGGGTATCCAATTTGGTATTCAACTGATTATCCAATTCGGTATCCAATTGGGTAGCTAATTGAGTATCCAATGGGTAACCAATTGGGTATATCCAATTCGGTTTCCAATTTGGTATCAAATTCGGTATCAAATTGGGCACCCAATTGGGTATCCAAATGGGTATCCAATTGGGTATCCTATCGGGTATTCAATTAGGTATCCAATTGGGTAACCAATTGGGTATCCTATCGGGTATCCAATTAGGTATTCAAATGGGTATCGAAATGGGTATCCCAATGGGTATCTAATTGGGTATCCAATTCCACTTTGGCATCCAATTGGACAGCCAATTAGGTATCCAATCGGCTATCCAATTGGGTATCCAATTGGGTATCAAATTCGGTATCGATATAAAATAGATAATGGGATACCCAAGTGGATAGTCAATTAGGTTATCCAATGAGTATCAAATTGGGTAACCGATTGGGTATCCAATTCAGTATTCAACTGATTATCCTATTTGGTATCCAATTGGATATCCCACTGGGTAGCCAGTTGGATATCCAATTAAGTATCCCATTGGGTATCTATTCGGTATCCAATTGGGTATCCAATTCGGTATCCGATTGAATATCCGATTTGAATCCCATTAGCTATCCAATTGACTATCCACTTGGGTATCCCATTATCTATTTTATTGGGTATCCAATTGGGAATCCAATTTGGAATCCAATTGGCTATTAAATTGGCTATCCAATTGGGTATTCAATAGGGTATCCAATTTAGTATTCAATTGGGTATTCAATTGGGTATCCAAATAGTCATCTAAATGTGTATCCAATTGCGTTTCCAATTGGTTATCCAACTGGGTATCCAATTGGCTATCCAATTGGGTATCCAATTGGGTATCCAATTAGGAATCCAATTGGCTATCCAATTTGGTATTCAATCCAATTGGCTATCCGATTGGCTATCCAATTGAGTATCCAGTTGGGTATTCAAACAGAAATCTGATCGGCCATCAAATTGAGTATCTAATTGGGTATCCTGATGAGTATCCAATTGGGTATCCAATTGGGTAACCAACTGAGTATCCTACCGGGTTCCAATTGGGTATCCAATTGGGTACCAATAGGGTATTCAAATGGGTATCCAAATGGGTACCCCAATGAGTATCTAATTGGATATCGAATTCGTTATCCAATTCGGTATCACATTGGGTAGCCAGTTGGGTGTCCAATTAAGTATCCCATTGGGTATCTATTTAGTATCCAATAGGGTATCCAATTCGTTATCCGATTGGGTATCCAATTGGATACCCAATTGGGTATCCAATTGTGTATCCAATTGTGTTTTCTAATGGGTATCCAATTGGGTATCCAATTAGTTATCCAATTAGGTATCCGATTCGGTATCCATCTAGGTGTCCAATTTGTTCTCCAATTGGGTATCCAATTGGGTATCCAATTGGGTATCTAAATGACTATCCAATTAGCTAATCAATCAGGAATCCAATTGACTATCCAATTGAGTATCCAGCCGGGTATCCAATTGGGTGTCCAATTGAGTATCTAATTGGGTATTCAATGGAAAATATTTTGTTAGTAATCAGTTTATAGAACATTTTAAAGTAAATATATACTGAAAACATTTTAGTTAAACTCTTCGAGTGTGCGAAAGATGTAGTTGGATTCTACTTTAAAAATGCGAAAAAAATGTTTAAGGACGGTCACGAATTTTATATGGACGGCCTGAAAATGACATGCCCTCAGACCCAAAAAATTCCTTATCCGCCACTGCATATAATCATAATCTTATGGATCTTTTCTTTCTTCAGCCTGGCGTATTAATGAGCAACGGAATAATAGCTCGAGAAGGTGAATTTCCATGGATGGCATTGCTCATATACAGTATGTATATGATTTCAAAATAATTCTTTAAAATAAACAAAAAATAACTAAACAAATTATGTAAAATTGAAGCAAAGCAATTCGATACGAAAGAGCATTCGATTTGCGCCGGTACATTAATTTCCAAGAGATACGTGTTAACGGCTAGCCATTGTTTTCATGAAGACATACTGAGTGATAAAAAATTGGAATTGTAAGTTGTTTTGTTCTTTTTAATTGTTTTAATGATCATATAAACATACTAGTTTTATCAAGGAAAATGTTACGTATGGGTGAATACGACAAAAGAACCAAATCACATTATCAGTTTAACATTGAAATTAACAAAACTATACTGCATAAAGGATATTCTAGTCAAACGCATATAAATGACATTGGACTGATACGGCTTGTGAAAGAGATTGTTTACTCTGAATTTGTGAGACCTCTTTGTTTGCCAATTTTTGGTGAACCACTACTAAAAGAAAAAGATGTTGTTACAGCCGCTGGATGGGGAGCAGATGGTAATGGCAGTAAGTACTTTCAATTTCTTTCGTAATGAATATTTCCACAAATTATCAGGTGAACATATAAACCCAAAGAATCGACCTTGGTGTCCAACCCATCCGAATAGGCAAATAGCGAATGTCAGTTTTTGTTAATTTTTATGCCTATAGTATCCTATGAGGAATATGTACAACCTTCTTATGTGCGCACGCACGGATACCAGTTAGGGCGTTAGGGGCTGACCCTAAAGAACGTAACGCAAAAAAGACACAGTTTTACACCCCACTTCCCTCTGGTACCTATCTCGTAACGATTTACGATAGATATTTTTGAAAAAGCAAAAATCCTGAAAATAGAATCAGTCTCTATTATCTGTACCTACAACGCTTCTCGCTCTAACTTTTAGTCCTTCGAGCCACTTTAAGCCAGAGAAAAGTTGCTCATTTCGGTTTACGTTAAAGCTCGTTTTGTATATACCGTGAAGAAGGGGAGACATGTCGAAAAACAAATGGATAGGAATGCCGACAGAGAAGCGATCCTCAATATAATTCATAATAGATCAGGAGGTACCACAAAAACTTCGGGACCGATTGCAAACTTTGAAAGGCCTGTAGACGTCGTTCTACAACAACAGCAACAACATAGATTTGAACGCACTGGGTGATGATTTTTCGAATCATACATATACTTCGAAATATAGTTTTTTTTTTAAAAAAAAAACACCAAAAACTGTCTACCAGCGGTATAAGAAGGAACTTTTGGACATTCAGTCCTCGTCCGAGCGTAAAAGAATCAGATGGCGTGCCCATTGACAATATTGACGATCACCGATCTATTAGCGTACACGGAAAATCCACCGATAACTTTTACAATAATTACCGAATCCGATAACTTTTACAATAATAACCGAATCCAATAATACGTCTGCCTCGCTACGAGTTGACACATTTGATTGTACTTCCGACGGCGAGCAATCCGTTAGATTCACATTTCGTTCAGTTTCAAATAACGGCAACCGCTCGTTTGTATGCTGAGCCGATCATAGGATTTGGTCAACATGTCGAATAATAATTTTATTGTCAACCAAATTCCTCATAGTGTAACGCAACCACTCTGCCCAAAATTTGACCAAATTTCCATTTCGATGTTTCGTTGTTAAAATTTTTTCCGCTCAGTTTTTGGTTCAATCAGCTTTATAAGATCAAGTCGCGTTTTAATCTGTCGGCCGAACATCATTTCCGACGGACTCAATCCAGTTGTCGCATGTGGAGTTTGACGATATGGCAACAACAGTCTGCAGGCGTTTCAAAAATTAATTATTTTGCTATACCTCTTTTGGCCGTACACTTTTTCGATATGTGGCCAGGTTTTGCACATTTTTAGCACCTTATCGTCGGTTTCGAAAACGATAAAAATAAAAATGTTACCCATTTATTTAGATTTAGAACATTCTTCGTTCCGCAATTGAATTTGTCTTTCGTAAAAGCAGTAAATATCGATTTTAGAATGGATGACTCTCTTGGCAAAAATCTGCAATAATATAGTACTAGACCGCAAAACGACTTTTCTGAATTGCTTCAAATTTGCCTAAATCCTTGTGCAATACGCCCTAATCAATAATAAATCCCAAGTAAGCTATTTTATCCCAAAAAGAGGGAAATTTATTCTCTTCTCTTAAACATGCCTTTCTAGTCTATTAAACACTTCCCGAAGACTCTGTAAATGTTCTTGATCAGAGACAACATTCTTATCAATGAAAGTTTCCTGAAAAATTGAGCTGTTTGGTTTGCATACGAAAGACAATCTATTGACCCCTTGTGTTGACCAAGACAATGTTTTGCTTGTTCCAATATCAACGACCAACTGCGGTTGAATGCTTGAGTTGATTTTTGAGAATCTTTTTCCTCCCTCTAACGCATAGTTAACGTTAACGTCAGCTATAAACTTGTTTATTGTCACAGAGTATCAGGCCACATTAGGCTTTTTTGTAAACTTTTAATGCTACGTTTTTTTTTGACACGCCATACATTTAAACAGTGACCACATTGGGCTTTTTTCTTAACTTTTTCCAACGCGTTTTTTTGACACACCATACATTTATTCATTTATTTCATCAGCTCCGATTAAATAAATGAATAAA
>JANTEX010054995.1:0-10102 GCA_024741295.1 Macrocera vittata
TTTCGGCAGATAAATCTTCGTATACCTTTCAGTACGAACGCAATACTATCTGTATCTTTCGGCATATAAATCTTCGTATACTTTTCGGTACGAACACTCGACTATCTGTGTCTTTCGGCAGATAAATCTTCGAACACCTTTCGGTACGAACACTCGAATATCTGTATCTCTCGGCAGATAAATCTTCGTATACCTTTCAGTACGAACTCTGAATATCTGTACCTTTCGGCAGATAAATCTTCGTATACCTTTCGGTACAAACACTCGACTATCTGTATCGTTCGGCAGATAAATCTTCGTATACCTTTAGGTACGGAACACTCCAATATCTGTATCTTTCGGCAGATAACTTATCGTATACCTTTCGGTACGAACACTCGACTATCTGTATCTTTCAGCAGATAAATGTTCGTATTCCTTTCGGTACGAACACGTGAATATCTGTATCTTTTGGAAGATAAATACTCGTATACCTTTCGGTACGAACACTCGAATATCTGTATCTTTCGGCAGATAATTCTTCGTATACCTTTTGGTACGAACACCCGACTAACTGTATCTTTTGGAAGATAAATCTTCATATACCTTTCGGTACGAACACCCGACTATCAGTATCTTTCGGCAGTTAAATCTTCATATACCTTTCGGTACGAAAATCTTCGTATACCTTTCGATACGAACACTCGAATATCTTTAACTCTCGGCAGCTAAATCTTCGTATACCTTTCGGTATAAACACCCGACCATCTGTATCGTATACCTTTTACAAACGCTTGACTATCTATATCTTTCGAGAAAAAAAAAACTTCATATACCTTTCGGTACGAACTCACGACTACTTGTATCTTTCGCCCGTCAAATCTTGCTGTAATTTTCGGTACGAACACTCTACTTTTTGTATATTTGACCAGATAAATCTTAATATACTTCGGATAATCTATATTTTTTCATATTTAATATTTTTAAATACTCTAAAAACCACAAAAAAAAATTACTGAATTAGTGAGTTCGCAAAATTACGTACGAGAGAAGACCAGCATAAAATTTTATTCAGACATTTCAGCCATTTAATTCATGTTTTTAACATTTATTTTATTTGGTGTCATAACAACAGAAATCGGTACTTTAAGCAGAAATACATTAACATTACAGAAAAAAATGTTTTATTAGGTATGACCGTTTGATTGTGAATTTTTCGTCGAGCTTTCCGGTTCAAACTAAAATAGTAATAAATTAACAAATATTCAGTTTACTAGTGCAAGTTTAATATTAACTGAATCTTGTTGGATGTTCATTGAATCAATATTCAATATTCGATCCTAGTTTAGCATCTTAAAAGATGTTTTTAGGATTTTTCGATTTCGGACATCCGGGTCGGATTGGAGCAATTTGAGTTTTGTATATGTAGTTACTTCGGTTATTCATGCATATAACTTTCGAACTACGCTGTATAATTAAGTAACACTGTAGTTTATCGGCCCAGCTTCTGAGGATAGAAGGAAGGAAGAGAATTGATAGAGGATGCCACCAAACAATCTGTAGTTCTAGCGAAATCCAAGGAGACATCTTCAATTTCTTTCTACCTAAAGAAAGAGTTCAAAGATGTTTGGATTATGAAAATTTTCGAAAAAAAAAACCGAAAAGAAAATCGAAAACCACAACCGATTTTCGTTAACGTCGACTCCCAGGAAACTAACACCATCCCTATACAGGTTCGGAGATTGTTTGGATTTTTTTTTTTTAATTTTCAAGTTGTAATCGAAATGATCACAGATACTGGCCTAAACGTTTCCAGAATACTTTACTTCCCTCTGCTAACCCACTCCATCTTCTGCCCGGTCAGCCTTCTTCCACGCTATCCCCTCCCCATCACTAAAGTAATTGTAATTTCATTATTCAAAGTATTAAAACTCCCACAGGAAGATAGTTGGTTTGCCGGGGTTTTGCTAAAACGAATATTGATCGTGGTAGTACATCCTGTCGGCTCCCGACTCCAAACAGGCGTAAATGCAGTTTAATGACCATAAATCCAAAAAAGGGGGACAGTTAAAAAAAGGCAATCAGTCTTTCGGTTATCGGATTTGGTAAGACTTTTTCACAAATCAAAAAAAAAAAATGCGGTTGAAGCGTTCAAAACACGTATTTTAGAGGTCCTCATTCAGAGTGGAGAAAGTGCATCGAAAATAAGATCAAACGCATTCAAAAGAGTATTGATCTGCATGGCGAATATTTTGAAGAACAATAAAACCATTTCCAATGAGGTATATTCGTTTTTACAATCAGATTTTGTTTTAAGATTTTTTGAAAAATCCACTTTTTTACCAGAGCCGAAAGCGATGAGCTCTACCTTGGCTATGATTTTGTTTTTATTGTTGTTAGTGTTTTATTACTAATTTAACTTGGACCGAAAAGCTCGACAAAAAAAAAGAAAATGGCGTTACTAATATAACTTTCAGTAGGAAGCAAGACAATTACTCAAAAATACAATTCACTGAAAACGAGAATTCCCTAAAAGTACAATTTCCCGAAAACGACAATGCGCCGAAAAGAAATGAACCGCAAATCAACATTAAATCATATGAAATCGACGGAGAAGTCACCGATAAATAACCCGCACGATGGGTAAAGATAAATGGAGTTTAAAGAGACCAGTAGAAGCAGCAGATTGAGTTATGGGCAGCACGGCATAAAGGTAGAAGTACGAGACCAAAGTATGTTTATGAACAAAAATTGAATTTTAATTACAGACAAATCTTAGGCGGTAGACCAATACTTGCTCTGCCATCCTCTCATTCTCGCTTCTAAAGTTAAAAAGCGACCATAAAACTTCCGGTTGATTTTCGATTACCTACGGTCACTTTTGGTCGATTTCGAATAATAATTGCTATTTTCGGGGAATTGTCGTTTCGGAAAATTATTCTTTCGAGGAATCGTGCTTTTGGGCAAATTGTGCGTTTGGGGATTTGTTGTTTCTGGAAATTGTGTATTCAGAGAGTTATCATGGAACTCTATCAGTAACAATGTTGACATCAAATTAATTAAAATAAAATCCAAACAACATTTTTCCTAGAAACATTAAACTAATTCATAACTGCATTTTTGTTTGTTGTTTTGAACGAATTAGTTGTAATTATTATATTTGCAGTAAATAAAAATTAAGACTTAAAAAAATTAGCAATGTATATAACTTAAAATATGAAGAAAAAAATAGGAAGGTTTCTGATTTTAAAAATGTGTAGCTATAGACATAATAAAGCAATTAATTTTTATTTTTTTAAATTATTGTTTTCAATTACTCCATTGCATTGACTGAATTTCTTATTATTAACAGTGATGTGTAAAAGGACTTTACGGACATAAGGACGAGTTAATAAAGTATTTATTTACTAGACATATAAAATACCGAAGATCTTACAAAATTCCAAAATTCGTTGTTCAAAATAATATAGTATATATATATTTATGAATATTTTTAGTTTCATTTTAAATGTTTGTGTTTATTTTTTATTCTTATTTCATACATATAAAAAGCCATTTTAGACAATAAGTTTATAATCTATGTGTGAGTGTTTACTAATAATAAAACTTACAAAAAAAAAGCTAAAAGTAAAAAATAAATAATAAAAACTGTACAAAATCACCATTTATTTGGGCGATCGACCCCGAGTGGAAAACCAAATCATGGTCAACTAAAAGTCACATTAGGACGTGACCCATTGCCCGCTACTCTGTATTTTTTAAACTGAATTGTGTTTATTTATTTATTATTATTATATTAATTAAATATACATATATTTTCAAATATTTATTATATTATTTTATAACTTAATTGAAAACAGTTTTTAATTTTAATTTTTTTTTCTCAGAATATTCTTTGTTTTAATTTAAAGAAAAAGGAGATGGCATAAAGCTTATCAAAAGTATATAATATTTTTACTAGGCTGGAAATAATTTTTTTTCCCGTATAGAGAGGAAAAGTGTAACTTTTGTTCAGAAAGTAAAATAAAAATGAAATGTTGCTTTTGTTATCTACACAAATATATATGGATTTGGATGTAGTTTTTCTTTCCTCTTACACGAACTACATTTGGATTTGGATTGATAATCATATACACTTTTTTGTTGCTCTAGAGTTCTCTGATGTGATTTAATATTTAATTATTTTTATTTGTAACAATGGAAGCGAAAAAATCGATTGATGACCATTTAATGTAAGTATTTTTAAATAAGCAGTAGCAAAATTCATTAAAATAATACAAATTTTGGCTTTAATCGAGCCTTTATATATATTCAAAACCCCATATATAAATATATATATATTTAAACAAAACAATACTTATGAATTATCCATCTTTTATAGTTTTGAAAATGTACGCCGGATTTTTTGTTTTGTACTTTTGAGCATAATTTTTCTTTCGTTTTAATTATATAGAACTATTATAGACTTTCCTTAAACTGTTTTTTGTTTACCTTGAACTTGAAAAAAAAATTAATCCTTTAATTCAAGATAACAATCTGATGCAGATGCAGATCATAAGTTAGAAAGAAAATCTACATCTGATTCAGATCTATATAAAAAGCTGACAATTTGTAACATTTCATTGTTATATTTTAAATTACCGCCTAGTCACATTCTAAATTATGTCAGAAATAATTAAAAAAAATATATCTACAAAAGCAAATTTAAGTGAAATTAATTAATTCACATTTTTTTGTTGTAATTGAATTTTTTCTCTATTTTTATAGAATGATAATCATAATTGAAAATAAAAAAAGAAGTTATTTATTTAATATTTATATTATTTATTTTATTAAATAATTAAACATCCTTGCTAACTGCAATAATTTTCCATTAATTATTTTTGTTTTCAATTGTTTTGGTTCTTTCCTCTGGTTTATGTTTTTTTTTTATTTAATTAAACACTTATCACTTTATAAATGTATATGTAGTTGTGTTTTAAGAAATTGTTGTTTTATTGCAATGTTTCACGCATGTTAATATAAAAGCTTATTCATATAAACTCATATTATGTATATAAATTATGTAAACGTATTTTTATGGTCAGTTTAATTTTTTGATTTGTTGTATTTTCGATATATGTAAGTGTATCGACTCGTATTTAAATCAAAGATATATAAAATGATATCAATATTAAAAAAAAAAAAATCCGTAATATCATATATAAACAGTGGTTTCCTGCTTTCGTGAGATATAGTTAATCTTCAACAATCAAAATTAAACGTGGTTAAAGTTTTTCTTTTGATAACTTTTTAAAAAAACAAGTTGTGTTACACGCAAAAAGATTGATCGGATCACTTTTTCTATCGGTGAAAACTCAATTGAAAGAAAATAGAAAAAATTAATAAAATTGACTGCTTAAATTAACGAAAACAGTATTTTCGAAAATAAATTAGATTATAGGTGTGTTCGTAGGTCTAGATTTTTAATCGATATATCGATTTTTTTTAAAATATCGTTAAATAACGGCTATCTCAAATTAGAGATGTATAGACATTTATCGATATATATCGATATCATCAATAATAGAATCGAAACGGTAAACTTTTTTTTGCTCAACAATGCTATTTATTATCAAACTTTTACGGTTATCGATTGTCGATATATATCGATAAATATCGAATAATACTGATAATTATCGATATTGATCGATTTTTTGAAATTATCGATAAATAAATATCATTTATCGATACTTATCGATATTCTTTCAACATCGAACAGCCCTAGTGTGTTGTTGAACGCAAAACTACATTTTAGTTTAATATTTTCTTTGCCAAATTTATTGTACGTCTGACACATTTTGACACATCAATAATTACAACTACCTACATATGATCAGATTTAGTTACTCGGCCATACTGACAAATTTATCGTCTCCGATCAACTGTCAGCGATAATGAATGGCAACTACAAATTTAAACAGAAGACCAAACTAATATAACCTGAACAGAAGCTTCAAAACCGAACTGAACGACACAGTAGGAACGGCTCAAAGGAGCTACATTTCAGGCAAAAAACACGAAAAAAATCAAGGATTAGCTGCTGTGCACAAATTATCGTGAATGTCACATAATATATTATGGCTGAAATCCAATTAATAATTAATATTAGCTGCCAGAAACATTAATAATTTGTATTTGTCTGGGAGTACTAACATTATACGTCACACCTAATTAGGTATTAGAATTAGCTTTGACAACTATTAATAAATGGTGTACGACCTAATTGTAACATTATATTATGGTATACACTTATTAAATACATGTGACTATCAATACGACTTTGGTCGCTCGGCAGAATACAATGGTTTCTTATTAGTATCAGGTAATGTATTAGTTTTATTTTAGGTATATCGGAAATTCCTTACTGGTAATAAAAAAATACTACCTGTGGACGCGGCACCACATTCACATATAAAAATACTGAATCAATTATTGTGCATTGTGTACGTGAATTATTCATTATGTAGTGTAACTAATATTATGTGAGGGTACCAATTACGGATTTATATTAGCCGACAACATCATGTAATCTATGCTTGGTTGCGTAAAAATAACGTTCGGAAGCCTTCTTTCGCAAAATATAGTCAAATTGTTTTGAAGAGCAAACTCGACCTTAATTAACGACTTAGGCCAGTCCAAATTTTGAACTGGTTCCGTAATTCGAGCCAACATAACGGAAGAGTTTCAAATATTACTATGAGATGGAAATATAAATACATAGCGTACTTTAGGCAATTTCTAATAAAGTGCTCAGTTTTCTGCTTTACATTTGGAAGACAATAGTGCGTTTTAAGTGGATCGACACATTTCGTGACACTCATCCTGTGACAATGAGTAGATAATTGCTAATGTTTCTAGCTCAGAGCTGTGATAGCGAGATTTTGCGAAAGTCGTTCACTGTGAAAAGTAGAGATGACAACATTTTTCCAGGAAATCTGAATCCTGTTAAAATGATAACGAGATTTTCCGGGAAAACGAGATCGAGAACGAGATTCCCGAAATTGCCAGGCAAACGGAATTTCGCGGGAAACGGAATTCCCGGTATTTCCTAGAAAACGGGCTTCTCGGATTTTTGGGAAACCAGATTTTCAGGGTTTCTCTGGAAACGGAATTTCCGGTATTGCCCAGGAAACAGGATTCCACGGATTGCCCGGAAACGAAATTCCGTGATTGCCCGGAATTTCCTGTGAAACGAGATTCAAATATAACGAACGTGCAGACGATCTAGCTAGAGAGGGCTCGGATCTTGGCGTGAACGTAGCGGAGCAAGTACACGTATCGCTAGTCGTGATAAAGAGAATGCTGTATACACTGTATTGTATAGTATTCCTGAAAATTCCGAAAATGCCCTATCTCGGGAAATCATGAAAATTCGGTTTCCCGGGAAATACAAGGAGTCTTGTTTCCCGTGAAAGCCGGCGAGTTCTGAAAATCTGGGAAATCAAATTCCCGGAAAATCCTGGAAATCCTGTTTCACGAAAAATCAACCAATTTTTTTTCCCAGGAAATTCGGTAACGGTATCGGATAACTATCAAGTATACAAAGTTTGTTTAGTGGTCAGAAATCAACACACATACCGGATTTCTTAGAAACTGTTGGGGAGGCATAAAGAGAGTTGCTTTGACGTATATGACCACGATTTTAAAGATCATATCCATATTTTGAGATATGTACTCAATCGCAAACTGCCGAGTACTTTGTAACCGGAATACCGCATTGAAGAATTAAATAATTTAGTCGGAATCGCTGAACATATACAAATGAAATGATTGGCTATAAAGTACTACATAGCGGCACCACAAAAGTAGCACTTACCTTAATTAACTTGAGAAAGAATTTGGCCGTCGAGCCATCTACCACTTGATCTTCCTCAACAGAGCAGGTCGAAAAAGTTAGGCAATCAATGCAACTAAATTTTGTGGTGCTGGTTGTGGACATTTCAAAGCATATATGCTTTATAGATCCACATCGGAAACACGAGCCTCTTGCCAAGTTTTGCCTCTGTGGACAAGCAGCGGAAACGTGACCCTAAAGATTTAAAAGCGATGTCGATTCGCAGATGTTTGCGCAATTGAATGCATCGCACGTGAATGTGCATATTGATGTGCTAATCTCTTCAGATGTGCAATATCTTCAGCTGCGAATACAAAAGCGGCAATGTCGGCTGAACGGTCGCTGAAACCATCGATAATAAATTGCATAACTTGCAATTCGTCGATGTTGGCACGAGCAGCTATTGCCTGCATTTTCAGGATATACCCCGTAACGGAAAATTTGGCGGTACTAAACGTGTGGTCATCTTAAACGTGTCGATAATTTTCGATACTGAATATGTATATGACCATGGTTCGGCAGAAATTTACATGAAAATCTTGATACTCATATGGGAATCGTCGACATGTAAAGAACATTCGACCTCGTTTTCTGCTTACATGATAACCTCGGCTACATCATTGTCATGTCTTTTAAATATCTCTAGTATCATCGTCTCTTCTAGGACATCCGTTATCTGTCTTTATGACAATTTTTTTGAGTAATGTGTACAATTATATAGGTCGTTGCAATACCTTTCGAATGACTCTCGATGGACGGTCACTTTGAAGACTTCTGTTAGATGTCTTTATCACACTTAATAACACGTAATAATTTGGATAACGTATGGACGTTCTTTGCATATCTCCTTCGAAATTTCCCGTGAACATGAATTATCGGTTGTCCCGCGAATTTCCCAGGAAAATGATTTCGCAAAAGTGCAGAGAAACACAATTTCCAGAATTTTATAGGAAACCAATTCCATGATTTTCCGGAAAATATAGAAATCCGAAATCTGTAGGAAAACGAAAAGCTCAGATTTTTCGGAAATTCGAAATTTTTTTGTAAATGGATTGCATTTTCAGAGAAAAACGGATTTCGGAATTTTCCGAGAAACTGATAATACCAAAATTCTCAACATTTTCCGGAAAATGTATTTTTTGCATTGACGATATTCGCATAAACGATATTGTAAATACATTCCAAAGTAATCATTTGGGAACAATTTTCCATATCAAAACGAAAGATGTATTGAGGTCCCAGATATTTTGGGACGTGGATCGGACAAGTTTTGTTTGCTGAGAATTGTGTCCCTTTCTCCATGATACGAATCTAAACATTCTGCTCAGCACATTATCAACTGATTGATTGTTCGCATCTTGATGTTCAGCCTGAGCATTGTCTTCGTGATCGGAATATAGATCACCGTTAGGATCATGGCATGCACATTTCCATTATGCATATCATATAATTGTCGTTGTTGAGTAATTGTGGCCGTCCACGGAAAATCGATATTTTTTTCTCGTAATCGTTGAATCAGCTCAACATTTTCGGCCATTGTGTTGTAGAAACCCTATGTACAATTAGTTTTATTCTCTTGTTGAGTGGGTATATCTCAATCTTTACAGCAAATTCAACAAAAGCTTTTTATCTAATCCCGATTTATATCAGAATTGAATTTTACTTTTTTATTTCTAATTACTATGATCAGATTTAGCTACTACAAGTTATACCTATCTATACAGAGACAAGGATTATATGAGTATTTTTCATTTGAAGCATTTTTAACTGGCAAAAATGCCATTGAATAACGTAGATTAAACTTAAATACCTTATTTTCGCATGAAAATGCATATTTGAGAAACTAGAGTTTAACCGAAAACGTTTAAGGAATTTCAGTTTAAAAAACGATTAATATTATTGTATGAAATCTACAAAGCAGATAAATAGCACCGAAAACTTAGTAGATATACATATAGTATATATATACAAAACTTTTATTCTATTTCTTCTTTTTTTTTAAAGTTTACATATAAATGTTTTGACTATACTATACAGCAGTACACCATATCCACTCAATATTTTCCGCAAAATAATGTTTCCTACACACATCATATATAACTCTTCTATCTGAAATAACACAGTTCAAAGGAAAAACTTTTCCGAAACTTTTTCTTATATATATGTATACCTATATATATGTATATATGTATATAAATTGTGTACGCTTCAAAAGCGGAAAAAAAAATTGAAAAAGCGAAACGAAAT
>JANTEX010055106.1:0-10102 GCA_024741295.1 Macrocera vittata
ACGCGTCGTATAAAAGCACTAATACATTTATTTAATCGGAGCGGGTTAAATAAGTGAATAAATGTGACGTGTTAAAAAAACGCGGTGGAAAAGTTTAGAAAAAGCCTAATGTGGCCACTGCCTTATAATATAATGAAGCTTTTTTATAGTGACTTTCTAAGCTTTTCTTGGTAAACACTTCTAGGTTTGTGTATTGGGTAGATCGTTGATGGCCACGGCTAGCGCGAATTTTAAAAATCTCGACAAGAAAAGAACGTCCCTGATGAGACCAAATACCACCATAAACTCGTGACTGGTGGGAAGGAAGGAAGTTATAAGCAAAATATTTTACTTTACTTTCTACATATATTCTATTTTATTCCTTCGAAAAAAAAAATTAATTACGTTTTTATAAGCGAATAGAAGAAACCAAAAAAATAAAATTGCTTGATTTGGACAGCCTTTGTTTGGCCGACATGCGTGGTGGCAGGGTCAATTAGGATCAATGTTAAAAACTGAGCTTGGACACCTACTTTTATTTTCAGGTCTTTTTTTTCGATATTACTACCAAAATTTGTTTTAAAAATAGAAAAAATTGGTAAATCAGAAAAGTATCATATCATTTGACACATTGTGCAAAGTATTTCATATCTGTTCCTTTACAATTACGCCAGTCATATTTTGCATAGCTCGAGAAAAAAAGACGCTACAGGTAGCTACGGTAGGTGCCAGTGGTGAAAGGAAAGAATTTACGGATTTCTTGGTTCATTCGCTCGCTCGTCAGTCTTTTTTTTTGTTAACACGATGCAAGCCAAACGGCTTGACGGATCGTGATATTTTTTTACAGAATGTGTAGGGAGGAGGAGGCTCTCTAACACATATATTGAAAAAAAACGACATGTTTGGCGAACTTTTGTTCTAATTGGCAAATTTTATTTTGGTTTTCACCAAAACGTGTGCAGGGATAACAACTAAAGAGTCCAAAATTTCAGCTCGATCAAATAAAAAGTAAGGGTGCCTCTCAAACATCTGTTTAGAAAATCAGGGAGCGAACAAAGAGCTATATTGCAAAAATCTCTTTTTTGTACACTGAGAAATAGTTGATAGCTTTCAAACTATCGTAAGTATCAAGACTATTATGAACAAAATATCGATGCCTAAACTTGCATTACAGCTCTTGTTTTGTATATACGGTGTTACCCTACTTCACCGAATTTTTTTTTAGCGAATGAAAATAAATGACGCAACTCTCGCTTTGAAGATTATTAATTCGTTTCTGGAAAATTATATTTATGATTTCATAAAAGTCTTATTGCACAAAAATATATTAAAAGGGTGCCCTAGCGGATGAGGTCGATTCATACTATATATGACTACTGATAAGAAAATTGCCATGGGGCCACAAAATCAAGACAAAATGTGCTTAATTTGTTTTTCGATTGAACTCAAAATTGTAGTGCAAATTACTAGAGAAATTTGGTATTGAGTACAATAACTAAGAAAAGTCGATGTTTTTCTTTATAAGTTCGGCACCCTAGTTCATTGGGCGGTCAAGGTAAATTTTTTTAACGTAGGTGTTTGGAGTTCCCCTCCTCTGTTTGATCCTGCGAAATTTTTCTGGTGACAAGGCTTGCAGGACTGAACAATTTCTGAGGCAATTGGAACTGATTCGAATAACTAGGAAAAATTTTCGTCCTTACAAAAGTCGTTTTTTTATAAATATAGGTGTTTGGGCACTTTTTTCCTTTTGTTTTTAGATCCTGTTCAAATTTTGTTCTGCAAAGGTTTGTATGGTTCAATCTATGACATGGCGGAGAATTAAAGTTAACTTTATACGGAAATCCGAAAGAAGGTCCAGCTCTGCACCTAAATCCTTCATGCTTTAAATCTTGCATCGGTCGCTAACGTTATATATCATTTACTCTAGACCTGCACTGATTCACTTAACATTGAAACAAAACCAGCAAAATTTATAAGGTGATTCCTTTTAGGAACTACAACAATAGTACCTTATCAACTTGTGTTTGATGTACAAATCCAGTGTATAAAAATCATTTTTATTTTAAATTTGCTTCAGACGAAAGTTCAACGAACTTTTTAAATGTTTTGAAACTAATTTTTAATCCCAGTTTATATTTTGAACAGAATTCCAAAACAAATTGTATTCCATTAATTGTTGTGGTGGTATAAATTTGTGTAGACAGTCTGATCATTTTCCGTTTCCATTCAAGTACTTACGTAGCATGTCATTAAATCTAGACCTGCACTGATTCACTTAACAACGAAACCAGCAAAACTTATAAGGTGATTCTTTTTAGGAACTACAACAATAGTACATTATCAACTTGTGTTTATGTACAAAACTAGAGTTTAAAATCATTTTTATTTTAAATTTGCTTCAGACGATAGTTCAACAAACTTTTAAAATGTTTTGAAACTATTTCTAAATCCCGGTTTATATTTTGAACAGAATGCTAAATATTCCAAATCAAACTTATTTCCTTTAATTGTTGTGGTGGTGACTTTTTTGTAGACAGTCTGGTCTGTCTGATTGAACTTAGAAAATGTATTGAAACATTTTTTTTTAATCCCCGTTCAGACGAAAGTTCAACGAACTTATAAAAGGTTTGGAAACAATTTTTAAATATTGCTTAATAAGACTATATTAAACATATGTATACAAATGATCAATCGGTTAAAATAAATCCTGGATTATTTCAAGAGAATCTGCTACAATTTGAAGAGTTGGCTTAAGATTTTGAAGAAATTTAGCTCTTATTTATATAGTTGCGAAGAAGTGTTAGAAAAATGAGCCAAGCAAACTTTTTGTTGCAGTGTTCGCGATTATAAAAAAAAATCTACAAATATTCATTTTACACATGTACTTACCCCCGATCGTAAAAAAAAACTGCTTAGTGACGACCGTAATTGTTTTAATCTGACACCTAAATATTAAAAAGTATGCGCACAGACTGAATTTGACTGCTTCAGGCAAATTACACAACTAACTGATCTTCCAATTAGTAACCAGATTCTAGAGTTTGTGGTATACTATATCGTCCCTATGATAATTGCATGCTGAAAGCGCATTTAGTTCTCAGTTATGTTCGAGTCTTTTTCGATTATTTTTGAAATTAAAGTCGGACTGAATTAAATTATTCTGCAAGTTCAATAAATTCGAATATTAAGCGTATTCCATAACTTTAATGCTTCACAACAATAATAATGCTAAAACAACAATCGATCTCTATACTTTTAAGAGGATGATGTTATATACGATTTTTTCGCAGATGGCGGTGGCGTACAAGCTCCAACTGTATTACAACAGGTAGGATATTGTCCGGCTGGATTCATTGGGATAATCTTACAATTCGCTTGTTGGTAGGATGTTATTACCGGACAGCTAAAGAGATTTACAACTATAAAGTTACCACGAACTGCTCAACAAACCTTTAATAATTTTAATTTTACTTACTGTTGCACACTTTCAACTTTGTCACCGGAAATATCAAAAGCAACAGTGACACATGAGTTGGCATATTGTGCTGGAATCACATATTTGCTGCCACTTGCAGCAGCTGCCGTATAACATTTCATGAAATAACAATGGAAAATAACATTTTAAATAGAGCTTAAGTAATGCAACATGCGTGTTTCGAAGGAGACATTTTCGATGCGAATTTAATTTTAATTTTTAAATTTTTTCTACAGCAAAAAAAAACCAAACAATTTGAAAACTCTTTCGTGTTACTGATTTATTTCAGAACTAGAAGTTAATTTAGTGTATCTATTACCGTAGCCAATTGCGGCAACGAATAAAAGTAACTTGAACATCTTTAATAGTAATTTAACAAAATGATTGAAAATATTTTCGTTTTATACTGTTGCAGTTAGAAAACAAAAAAAAAGTTGATATATATGCTATATTTATGGAACTTCGAAATTAATGAGATTAAGGACAACTGTGCAAATAAGTTTTTTTTTTCTAGCGAAAGAAAATGAACAGTAACAAACAACTCCAATGTCATATTGCACGATATACCATTTGTTAAGATTTATATAATCCAAAATATATTTATTTGTTTATTTAAATTTCCTATAACGTCTGAAAAACAACAGATAAATTGTCTATTTAGAATAAAAATGTGCCACCATTGCAGTGTGCACCGCCCTCATAGGTTATGCCCCAGTGTCCGTGTACTGTTGCTACTGAATTTTCCTTTTCAGGTGAATAGATACACTATCGTAACGCAAAGCCGTCTTACCGAGTTTCCCAGGCAATATTCTGGCCGCTTCTCCGTTGATCTGCAGTATATACAGATGTCCCCCATTCGAATCGGTTTGCTTCCCTTCATGCAGTATGAGGTTGGTATAGCCGGGTTTTGTCCTTTCAGCAGTGGAAAAGCACTTGCTGGAGGGACCACTCGTGGTATGAACACTTTAGCCTTAGGCACTGCAGGCATCTTAGCTTTCGCAACGACGGTGAGATCAACGTTTTCCCACAGACGTTCAGAAGATGCGTCGAAACTACTGACTTTACCCAGTCAAGATTGAGCTGGTCTGTGCATTGCAGCATCTTGGAGTCGTTAAAGCACGCTGCGCTTTCGAATACCTTCTCGCCGGGTTGTTCGATGACTCTCTTCATCATGGCTCTTACTAGAGCATCTCGACTTTCTTCCGCTGGACACCAATGATTCGCCCATACGGTGCTCCACGATCTATGAGCGCGACCAACAGCATATTCACTTTGACTACACTAGCTGTTCTATTTGATGATGTACCATCATGTACTTTTGACGGACCCGGCATCCCTAATTTTTTCCATTTTCTTCTCCGCCAATTCGACGCTCTGCTCCTCGGGTCATCGAAGCCCCTTTTTTTCCCGAAATTGCTTCGTGAACCTTTTCCTCAATAGAGTTAACAATCAGAACTCAAAATTGTACGTTGATCCGCTAGCGAGACACTATCGAATCCCAGCTTAAGTTACCTGCTTAAATAGGCACGCAGTACGTGTAAATAGGAAGTAATAGTGAATTAAAGAGAAGTTTTCTAGTGAAAAATGGAGTCACGGAAGAGTGTTACCAGAGAGATCACAATCTTGCGAAAATTCATGTCGACACATTAGCACATTATTCGGTCCAATTCAGCTTGTCGTTGATTACAAGTCACAGGTCAATGACTTGGCTGTACAACTCTGCCACCAATTTCGATTTCAGGCAAAGTCAGATTGGACGAACTGTAACGAATGACGACAAATTTTGTTTTTGACGGATTTAGAGGCAAAAATTTTCGATGTGACCATGTCTCGCACGCAAGTCATCATTTATTTCGTCTACACACGCCACTATGCCAGCATTGTTGGTGTCCGTATGGATTTGAACATCATCGGCAAATATATTGTACCGACATCGGCTGAGAACGGTATGTACATATATCAATAACAGCAATCCCTTCAAAAGAATTTTAAAGAAATGCTAAAGGGGCTTATTAAAGCAAAAATACGGCAGAAACCATCAAACAAGATTGTACTAAGATTCCAACTTCTAATCGTCACATTGCAAAAGTAGTTGGGGAACAGATAGTGCCGTTGGCTGGTGATGTCGCTCTTAATGCTGATGTACTAAACTACTAAAGTGAACAACAAGACAAACAAAAAACCAGACCGCCTGTATTTTTAATGCCAGTGCTTTGGATGTATGCAGTAACGTTTGTTTCAAAAAATTTTGAGACTAGAAATGAAAGAGGTGCATTTTGGTTAATAGTAGAACAAGGCTGGTTCAGGTCGGTTTTCAAGGCTGGTTTTGGCCCAAAATGATTTCTGGTCGGCATACTATTCTAGTTCTGGCCCAATAATTTCTGGTCGATTTACTAGGCTGGTTCTGGCCCAGTTATATGTAAGCTGGTTCTAGTTGGCATACCAGGCTGGTTCTTGCCCAGCAGTTTGTAAGCAGGTTCTGGTCGACAAACTAGGCTCGTTCTGGACCAGCTAAATGTAAGCTGGTTCTAGTTGACATACTAGGCTATATGTTCTGGCCCAGCTATATGTAATGATGATTTCTGGTCGATATACTGGGCTAATTGTGGCCCAGCTATTTGTAAGCTGGTTTTGGTCTTCATACTAGGCTGGTTCAGGCCAAGCTATATGTAAGTCTAGTCGACATACTAGGCTGGTTCTGGCCTAGCTATATGTAATCTGGGTCTGGTCGGCATACTAGGCTGATTCTGGCCCAGCTATATTTAGGCTGGTTCTGGTCGGCATGCTGGGCTGGTTCTGGCCATGCTATATGTAACTTGGTTATGATTGATATACTAGACTGGTTCTGGCCCAGCTAGGCCAAGACCAGCCAAGTATATCGACCAGAAATCATTATTACATATAGCAGGGCCAGAACCAGCCTAGTATGTCGACTAGAGCCAGCTTACATTTAGCTGGGCCAGAACCAGCCTAGTATGTCGGCCAGAACCAGCCTAGCATATGGACCAGAAATTATCTTTACATATAGCTGGGCCAGAACCAGAATAGTATGCCAACCAGATCCTGCTTACATATACCTTGAATTCTTGCAAGGGTTCATTTGAAGGTAAAGTAATAACGTACTAGATGATTTAGTTCCAGTGGTCGTGGATATATGGCTGTTGGTTATCATTGCAACATCAGCCCCTATGAAACATAAGTTTGTAATTTCTTTTGATCGACCATCGACTCAAACTATACGCGTACGATTGTTTCAGTTTCTCTTGTTTTCAAAGTCCAAAAATCTGCCGGCATCGCAACCACAGTTGCCCTTCGCGCCGTGCAGAAACATTGGTACCGAAACCCGGGAAGTTATTTGCCTAAAACGAAAACTTCAAAGAATTGTGTGTGCCGAATGTTTTCAGCGCCGACATAGTCGTCATCACATCGTCATCGCAACGCGCGTGTATGCGTTACGACAACCGTCATATTGAGTTCTCACAGAACACACAGCTGTCAGTTTGTCACACGACTGTGTTATTGTTTATGTTTTTTCTCTGTTTTTTTTTTTGTTGTCAAAAAAAAACCAATAATTGAGCAGTGCGCACACGACCAACCCGTATTTTAAATTGATTCATTGCGACTCGACCACGCCAAAAATGAGTGAAGTAGTGAATCTTTGAGACGGCTACGCTTAAGCAATCACGCATATCGTAAAGTAATTCAACAGCAAACAAGTGACCGAAGACGATGCCGACGCTATCGAGGTCAAGAACACGCATCTGCAATGCACGTACAACAAGTTGTTGACCAGTTAACTATCATCGCTGGGTAGACTAATTAGATACGCTCGGCTAACACGAATCCTAGATGACGAATCTGACCAAGCGGGTTCATCTTGAACGGCACGCGGCAACGTGTCCGCAATCGAACACCAAGGAAGGATCGTCGATCTTGCACAAGATCGAGCAGCCCATTTTCAGCACCGGATACATTTAATGTCAGAGCTTTTCCGAACTTTACACAATGCACGTGCACACCGACACTGTCAGATCGCCAGTCGAAAAGTTTTATCTATTGAAGGCGAATTTGAAGGGTAAAGCGGAAGCGCTTATTACCACACTGCAGCAAAAATACTCAATGACAAGGGTCGGGCCTTGGAAATAAGAGGGCGGCGCTCACTGCCCCATCGACATGGGAGGAACTGGAAAATTCTAAAAAGCCGGTTCCGTATGCTTGAAATCACGACGGCCAGCCCATCCGTCACCACGTCAGCTTCAACGGCTGCACAAAAACCAGCTGTTAAGCCGCAAGCTAAACAACTATCGCCTCGCGCACTTGCAGTGCAAGCCGAGTCGAAACCATCGACGCCACCTTCAGATCCATCACCGATCAGCACCATGACCACCCGTCAGCAAAAACCACAATGCTCATCGTGCACCGACAATCATCGCAGCTGAGGTGAGTGTGAATATACGTACATGTGCATCGATTGCATGCAGGACACGCACAAATCTTAAAGCTGCTCATCGCAATACAGGTACCAGTACTGTGCGTTACTGCATTAGGACGACAATCATCAATCGTCTGTTAGTGCGGCGGTTCACCTTGGACGGTTCGAATGTTCTACAGTAGTGTTGGCAACAGCGCTAGTTAATGTCCAAGGATGGCAAACTGTGCATGCTTGCCGGCCTTATCGATCAAGGATCACAGGTATCGCTGATCTCGGGGCGAGACAATTGCTGTTTTCACGGGTCACCGATCACCTTACAAGCAGTTGGTCAAGGCAAATCGATGCGCAGTAACGGAAAAATACAATTGCAATTGTCATCCGTACACACATCAAGTCCACACTCCGGTCCACACTGGGCTACACCAAAACAATTTGACATTCTGATTGGTGCTAACGTCTACTGTCACATAATTCGGCATAACATGCAACGAATGTGCAACGATTTGCTCGCTCAGCTGACCATATTCGGTTGGATACTTACGAGCTCACTCGTTTCAACTGGCAATCCATCCATAGATGGCATCTTCAGTAAAGTCAATCGTGAAGCCCACAATCATGCCGTCACGCACCAACAAAATGCGTAGCTGGACGGTGACACTATCAGTGCTTCAGACGAACCCACACCGATAGACCCCTGGGTGGTGGCACAATCAGTACTCCCTCGCATGTCCGGACAACCCAAGTCGAATCCAACAGACTACTGGATGAAGGCACTGACAGTGCTCCCTGGCCAATCGACTCGGACACGCCGCCGGATGTTGGCACGTCTAGCAGTACTCCCGGCAGGCGACTCGTAAACAAACAGAACGGCAATGTCAGCCGATGTCGAATTGATCCGATACCGGTATGATCAACGGTCCACCCAAACAAAATCAAAGTAGTTGTCATGCAACGGGCTGTCCCACATCGACACAACGTCACGACACTCCTTCAGATGAAATCGGCGACATGTTACGAAAATTTTGATAAGTGGTCGAAAATGTCAACGAGAAATGGATTCATCGAGCAACACTTCGACAACTCCCATGAACGCAACCCAGATGGCCGATATACGGTCCGGTTGCCATTGAAATCGTTGAGCAATGGTTCGACCACAACGCTCGGCGATTCGTTAACAACATCAGTGCGCCGACTCAAACAAATCGAACGAAGTCATCGCCGTAAACCTGAATTGCGCAGTCAATACGTGGAATTCATGGACGAATATCCGCATCTCTGACACTTGACACAATTCCCCACGCAGAAATAGAAGTACCTGGCAAGAGGGTCTTCTATGTACCACATCACGCTGGGACAAAGGCCTCATGCACGACCACTGAAGGGCACGTGCATTGTTAATTGATCCCACATTGCAGCCGGAACTGACCACCACGCTCATGTACCGACAAACATGGGTGCATCCACAAGATCAGGATTACCTGCGAGTCGTATGGCGACGCTCTTACGTACAGCACTGGAACTGCACCGTACATTGCACTCCAAACGCTTTTGGATCTAGCCGCTGACGACCAGGAACGAGTTTCGCTCGCCTCAAAGATTGCACGAACATCATTCTACGTCGACGACCTTATGAGCGGTGCCAATGACAAATCATCAGCTTTGGCCTTGCAAACCGAAATCATCGAGCTACTGAAAAGTGGTGGCATACATCTCAGAAAATGGTCATCGAAATCGAATGAAAACTTGGCTCAGTTGCTTGAGTAATTTTGAGAAAGCCAATTTCCATTGTCATTTCAACGAAATGATACGATTAAATTGCTTAGAGTCACCTGGAATCCATCCACAGACTCATTCAGTCTCACCATGCCATTTACAATCAACAGTCCATCAGCGTCGAGCGTTAGAGCGAACGCAGATTAACAACATCATGTCAACTGCACTACTTCTCCGACGCTTCAAAGTCCGCCTACGCAGCTATGGTATATTTGCGCATCATCGACGACGCCAATCAAGTACCAATCACACTTCTTACGGCAAAAACGAAGGTAGCACCTCTCGCAAGAGTAACACAACCATGATTGAGGTTGTGCGGACTGGCGCTACTCGCCAAATTTATGTGGAAGATCATCAACTTCACGTCTGTGAATCTTAACACTTTCTCATGTTGTGACTCCCAGATCACACTAGCATGGCTACGATCGTCACCATCTCACGGA
>JANTEX010055217.1:0-10099 GCA_024741295.1 Macrocera vittata
CATGTTTTTTCCAACTCTTTTTCCAAATAGTTTGAAATATCTTTTATTTCATATGTTCCAACAGGTATTTCAATAATTCTGTCTCCAATGTGGAAAAGATTGTTTTGGCTGTCAATGTTTGGTATTGAATTATATGTTTGAAAATCGATTAGCCCACATACATAACTTCCAGATAATTCAAGTGGGGGGAAATAATCAGTTGTTAGAGTGGATGATTCACCAGTCAATGTTAATTTTAACAACATGAGTTATTAAAATAAAATGCAGTTTTTGTTAAACATATTCTTTATTTATAGTTGTTTCTTTTTTATTCACATATTTAAAAAAAAAATCAATACATAAGTGACCGCATTTTACAGAATTATAGTTTTGATATGGTAAATAGTTGTAATTTATTACGCCACCCAAATAATTTACTATTTCTTTTGGGGGTTTTAAATTTCCAAAGCTATCAAAGTATTCATTTTTAAAATTATTTCTATAGTAAGCTACCCAATGTGTACCTGGACCTGATGACTTATCTAAGTTTACAATACCCGACTCACGTTTTCTAACTTTTTTTTGGTAAATTATCGATCATAAACACACCTCGAAAATATGGTATATTTTGCGTATGCTTCATAATATCTAATTCATTTAAAGGTCGGTTGGGTAGCTTCTTTTCTAGTTTTTTGATAAGGGTTGTAAATATAAACCCAACCCATTTTTATATGGCCTTAAGAATAGTCCTTTACCCACTGCAATAGCTTCAAGTTTTTTATTATGATGCACGTTTTCTTCTAATTGCTTTTTAGCACTGTTAGTAGTGTTTACAGCTTTAACAACATTTGATACACCACCAACCAGTGCGCCCAAAGCTGACAGCCCTGCAAATAATGGTATGAGAAACGGTAATGCGCCGCCAGTTTTAGGTATTGGTATAACTCGTGGCAAAGCTATGCTTTTCTTTTTATTTATAATATTTTTCATTACATTGTACGCTGCAACTACAGAATCTTTTAAATTTTTATATTTTGATGTTTTCACAATTTTTTGCCCCATTTTTATTACTGATCCTAAAGCTATTTTTTTCTTAGATCTGTTTTTAATTTTCTTTGTTGATACACCCATACCTAATTTAAGCTTAGTTTTCATTAAATTCGTAACTAGTAAGGCATTCGCTCGTTCACTTAAAGCGGCGTCCTTTGAAATAACTCTATTCCAAGCCTTCTCAACTAAAATTTTATCAGCCAAATGACGATCGGTTTTGTTGTTATATTTAAAATAGCTTATATCATGATCTTTGCATGCAGCGTCTAGCACGTTTTTTCCAGGATCGCCTCTTGCTAACCTTTTCTCTAACTTAGTACCAGGACCACAATATTGGTATGATGGTAAATGCAATTCTATGGGTAATTTGTTGATAATTGAATTTAACATATCACGCAGCTAGCATCGTTTCTTAGAGACTATTTTTTTTTTAAATTAAATTATCTTATTTATACAAATCAGATAATATCTTTTATCCAAGAGTTATGCGTATTATCAAAACCCAACCACTTCACATATACATTCACACCTTTCTCTTTTATTATCTTCTCAACTAAATAAATGTGAGGATTTTTAGTCTTTAGCAGTTCTAATTCATAAAAACCACCTTTGATTGCTGACCCGTAATGATCTTCTAATAAATATGTAGTGGGGGTTGTTTTTTGAACTTTAATTATCTTAAATATTTCAGTTGTCCAATTTGGTGTGTAACCTTTTTCAAACACGTGTTTATATTTACTTATTCGAACAAAATCACCAATCTTAAATTTAGGCTGTATTGCATCTGCTTTATGATATTGATTATATACAGTTGATAGAAGTAATTTCTCTTTAGCTGATGTAACACCTACTGGTTTCATTTTTATAGTTCGATGATATGTATTATTGTATTTGTGAACTAACTCATTTACATAATCGACCCATCGGTATGATCCGTTCATGCTAAACATTTTCCACATATTCTGTTTGAGTGTTCTATTCCAACGTTCACATATGCTAGCTTTTAATATACTAAATGTTGAATAATGATTTATATTATGTTTTCTCAATAAATTTTGAAAAAATTTATTTTAAAATTCTTTGCCATCATCAGTTTGTAAATTTTGGGGAATTCGACCTTTACTAAAAACTTTTTTCATATAGCAATTGTAACATCTACACCAGATTTAGTTTTAATTGGAATCGCCCAAGCATATTTTGAGAATGTATCGATTATCGTTAGAAGAAAATTATGCTTCCTATTAACATTTGAATACAAACTCATGTCTACTAAATCTGCTTGCCGAAGATCATCTATACCTTTAGTAATAACATTACGTCTTTTGAAATTTTTTTCGAGCTGATCGATGTATTTCATTTACTAATTGCTGCTTACTCATCGTGATGGGGTTTAATTGTAACTAACATGTTTTTCTAGTGTTGATGAATGTTAATTCAATATTGTAGAGAAACAACTTGCTTCAAAAAAAAATTTATTTCAAAATGATTTACAATATCTTTTTATACAATATTTACAATCGCAATTTTGTTGTTTATCCTGTTCAAGGATATGATTCATTACCATTTGATGTTGACTGCATTGTTCACAATATCCGGGCGTTATTTCGATAGCAAATGAAAGACCTCCTTTGCAATTGTCACATAATGGGTGTTTTATAATATTTACTTCACCAGAAAAAGTTTTATGAGTCATAAGATGAGTTATATGATCAATATCGATATAAAACTTCTTAAAAAAACAACTGTCGCAATACATTTTGTTTAAGGGCATGTATAAGTAATAACTTTCTTCGTAATGAAACATAACTGTTGACTATATATATTAAATATAAAATGTGTCATGTGAACCTATATATACTAAAAATTACAAGGTTATAAATATGTCAACCCCTTTTCTTTAACGACCTGTAGTAATTGTACTATCTTTATCTATTACCAAAAAGCCAAATTGATCTATCCAACATTTTGCACAAGCTTCACGGAACTCATTAAAACTCATATCTGTGTTAACATGATCGTTGTATATATGTTTCAGATTCATATCATCCTGTTTGAATATGATAACAAAATTTGCATTATTTCTTATTTAATGTTTCGGTATATGTTTAATCAATAATAATTAATAGCTGTGTATGTTTGACACAAATAAAAACTATCAATGCCATTATGTCTACCCATACAAAAATATGCTCGAACATTATCCTGTTTACCACGAGCAACGTCATCAAAAATAAAAATTGATTTTTTTTTAGCTTCTTCGGGTGGTATTACGTCACAATTATTAGAGAATGATTGAAAACCTACCCCCGATATTTGTGAAATTATGTTTTCTAAGTATTTATATTTAGGCTGATAAATTGATTTAGAATATATGTATATGTTTTCAAATTTTAGACCATTTTTATGTTCTAATAAACTGACCATAACATTGGTTTTTCCACAATTTGATGGTCCAACAATAAGTCCTCTAATGCTATTGGGTAATAATAAACTGTGCTTCCTTTTCACGGTTTTATTACTCATTTCAATGTTTTTTATTTAAAGAGCTGTGCTTTGCTTCACGAAGCGCATATTGCGAATAATAGATGCCTATGTAATCTAAGTTTACTTTCAGTTACAACATGCAATAAGAAGGTATCCTCTTATCTATATTACGCAAACTGACGTTAATTATCAGATGTTTATACTTTTAAATATATTCACCTATATTTATTTAAACAGTTTTTAAACAGGGTTAAACAGGAGTAAACAGTTATTTAACTGTTTTTTAACAAAAATTAAACTGGTTTATCCAATTTAAACTGTTATTAAACAGGGTTAAACAGGAGTAAACAGTTATTTAACTGTTTTTTAGCAACTATTAAACTGGTTTATCCAATTTAAACTGTTATTAAACAGGGTTAGACAGGAGTAAACAGTTATTAAACTGTTTTTAACAGCTATCAAACTGGCTTATCCAATATAATCTGTTATTTAACGGATTTAAGCTTGTTGAGACTATTTATAGTTAAAAGTAATAAAAAAAAATAGACTGTTTTGTTTTTCATCAGAAAGTTAATTTAAAAAAAAAAATAAAATCCGTGTGTAACCGCTGAAAAATAAAGAAGTCTGAAAATATCAGTATATAAAATAAAAAGATTTTTTATTTCAGTTAATAAATTCATACTTTATTCAAACTAAAAGCTGAAGATTTCAATTCAAATGAATATTGCTCAAATGATTTAAATCGGATAAATTTTTTAAACATGCTGAATAGTTATTGTAACTAATTGTAATACGTGTAAAAATAAACGTAAGTTTTAGTTGTTTAGTGAAACTACTATATGTGTTATTCCTAACTATTTTGCCAAACATTTTAAATTATTACAGGATAAAGTGTTTCTTGTAAACAAGTACTTTTTTCAGTGCAGTCACAATCTAATAGCCGCTGAAAAACAAAATAAAAAATCCTAAAAATGACAATTTAAGAAATAATAAGATTTTGTAATTTTATTTTTTATAATTTTTTTTTTATTTTTTAAATATACAATTAATTTTATTATCTTTATTATTCGTCGGACTCATCGCTGCTCACTACTTGCAATCTTTTCTTTTTAGGTGTTGCTGCTGCCGTTGTTGAACTTTTCTCGAACACAATATTATATTTTCGCCCACACTTGCCGATGTTTTTTAGGCTGAATTCCCCAGTATTTAAGGCCGCAATTAGTTCCTCATCCATTGCTGCAAACCGCTGTGGTAATCCAATGAATTACCAGCCGTTTCGCAAATTAGTTGCGGTCCAAAGTCCCCGGTCTTGATGTACGCTTTTTTAATTTCGTATGAATGGTTAATAATCTGAAACTTTCAGGAATGATTTTAACCCATTCATACTGTTTAGTTTTGCCAAGATATCCATAATTTTATATTTAAAAACAAACTTTGAATGTGAGTTTTAAAATGATTTACATATGACCTTAAAATTCACTGTATTTCAATGTCATAAACAATTTATTTATATGTACAAATCTGCATCTTAGGTATAGAAAAGGTATGTATGGGCTAATGGTTATATTATTTAGTTATATGATATGTAAAAATGACTTGCTGCAAAGAAAGAAAAGAAAAGAAAGCATACAAAGAAATGTAGTATGTTCGGTTATTTATATAATTTTCATTTGTCATTATATTATCGTTGTGTATTAAATACCAAAATATGTATTATTGTTTTGTTATGAAATATCGAAGTGATTTTTCATTTTGAGATTCACTTTAAGCTTTTATAACATAATAATTGTGTTGATTAAATAAATCGTTAAAATAATTAATAAAATGTATTATTGTATGCATCTTTGAAATATGTATGTGATTGGGTTACTTTTAAATTAAGTTGTACTATTGCTTAAATATTTTCGATATCTTCAACAACATTCGTTTGACGTGTAACTCGTGCTCGCTCTATTCCAGGTAGCGTTGGACTCCATAGGTTTCTATGCTTCATAAGTTCTTTAATTTTTTTATCTCTATCTTTAATTTCAATCGTTTTCTTACGCTTTGTTTCTAAACTTGAGCTTATTTTTTATCCATATCTTTGATATTTTCAAGATTTTCATATAAGTCATTTATCATAGGTAATATTGTTTGAATTCTTTTTTCAAGACTTTCGTAAAATGAGATTATATTCTTGTTTAAACTATTTATTTTGTTTATTTCATGATCCACATAATTTTTGGTTACAGCATCTGCTTTTTCCACAGGTTCCTTTATATTAATTATTCTTTTTAACCGTATATCATAGTCACCATTTAACGTTAAATTGAAGCCAATACCATTTGAACCCTTAATACCTTGAGGGCCTGGAACACTGTCCCTTTTATCTGAATAAGAGTAATGACCAAATTTATCGACACTCATATTTAAAATGACTTTAATTTATAATGGTTTAACCATTTAAAGGATAATTTTAGATTCACGCAACTCTTCAATAATTGACAAAATTTCATTATTATGATTTGAATGGCCAGCCTCTCTTGACGCTATAAGCAATTTTAAACGATTAACAATTTCATTAGGATCATTCCAGTACACATAATTTGTGTTATCTTTTAACGTCACTAAACCATCTCCAACATGGGGTTTTACAATGTTTTTTACTATTTCTCTATATTTATAACTCTTGGAACCATTTACTTGCTCATTCGCATTGTAATTACGTCTATATGCATTAGTTGATTCCAAAATTTCACCGTATTTTTGTAAATCAATGTTTGAATATGTTTGTAAATTTGGTTTTTTCATAAAAATAAGCTCATATAAGCCTGTTGACCCCTTATAAGTTTTACCATTTATAATAAAATTATCATTATGTAATTCTACTTTGGAATCACCTATTTTCCATTGATTTGAATAATCATCATAGTATACACCATATGTTGAATCAACTAAGTCCACAGCATTTACAAAATTCATTAAGTATTTTGTTGTCAAATTACCATAGTTTTTTGAAATAAAATACTCGTTAAGTTTTTTTGGACCTTCAGGTGATTTTATAAATTTCTCAAGTGTTTTACTTTTTTAGTGATATTTCATATATACTATCATTACCATCAGAAGCTGAATGGTAATCTACATCATCATCAATATCAGTGCCACCAACAGCAGTTTCATTTTCGTCATTATAATAATCATTTTTACCACCATCGTCATTATTATAATTTTTATTTAAATCATACTTTTTTTCAGACTTCATAGTATGCATTCTTTCAGATTCTTTTTTTACCCCATCAGATTTTTTGATTACTTTTGTAAGAAACTCATTAAGTGGTTTAGTAATTGGCTTAAATGTGTCCTCAAAGTAAATTTCAGTACCAAGTTTATCGTTTTTCAGAGCTCTATACTTCTCACGTATAATTTTTGTTGTTTTAATTATATCGGTTTTTAACTTATTGTTCATATTTTTGTTCATAATTGATTTTCTTTCTTTCTTTATTTTAAAGGTGTGTATAACTAATCCAGTGAATCAATTTGAACTGTTAATATATGTTTATAAACATAATGTTTTATAACATCTCATACAAGAGTATACGGAATATAATTAGATGATGCATATTTTACATAGAAACGGGTACCCACACTGTGGCTGAGTTCTCTAAAAGTACCCATGTCTATTGAAATGAACTCACGGGACCAAGGCCTTTTTAATGAGCCCCCACTCGATATTTGTCCTCCTGTTTTATCCTCTCATCCTTTTTACCCCAACCTCTCTTCTTCCTTTTTATGAACTCTCAGGACCAAGACCTTTCCAACGAGCCCTCACTCGATTTTTTTTTCATCCTTTTTTTCAATATTTTGGTCCTTTCGGGCATTCCTCCTTTTTATTCTTATCCTATTCATCCTTTTTCTGACTCCCAGGATCAGGACCTTTCTAACGAGCCCCCACTCGATTTTTTTTCGTCCTTTTCGTCCTTTTTGATTTCGTCCTTTTTGATTTCGTCCTTTTTGATTTCGTCCTTTTTGACTTCGTCCTTTTCATCCTTCGTCCTTTTCATCCTTCGTCCTTTTCGTCCTTCGTCCACTCCGTCCCTCGTTCTCAGTATTTTCGCTCTTGTCCCAGCTTCTCCATAGAATATCTACTTCGTGTCACACATTCTCTATTAATTATTTAATAACGAGCCAAAATTGGGATTTGTTAGACAGTTGTTTGTTTAAATTTCAAGTCTTTATAAATGCCTCAAAAGGCACATAGCAAGTCTCCTTTAAAACTCGGACATATTTCAGATCGTTTCTATGGCTTCACGCAACGTGAATTTTTTCTGCCTAAATCTGAAAAAAAGTTCGCGAATTTTGCGTTTTCGCATCAGCAAAATGTATTGCGCCCTGGGTCCTAAAATGCGAAACTCAATCAATTGTTTTCATTTGATCATTTTTGAAAACCAAATTCAATTAAATTATTTATTTATAATTGGTACAAAAGGTGTTATACAGACCAGTTTTTAAGTTTAAATTAAGTGCCGTGAATGTACATAAATAAACTGTTATGATGTTAGTCGGGTGGACGAAGTTATGTGTTTAATTATAGATATTACTAGATTTAATATGAAGTCTGCGGAAATTTTTGAAAATGTTTAGAACTCGGTGATGTGATAAAGCATTATAGATGGTCAAAAAGAGGATTAAGAGCGCCAAAATATTGAGAAAAAAAACTACTTCGATCTACAGTTGAGACGGCAATTGGCGGAACGGAATTCAATGTTACAGTGATTTAATCTCTAATTGCTAGCGGCTCAGTTCCAACTATGTTGGACTATTTTGTTTGATCCACACGATTGAAGATAAAAAACTATAACGATATATTCACTAACTTATGGCGCTTATGGTTACTACAATACGTGTATACTATCTATTTGCAAAACTTCAACAGAGATAAGAACTTATATAATATAGTAAGAAATCGACATCATCCGAAATGCTTTAATTAAAAATGTATTACATCCACAACTTTTTGTTAATATTTCCTTCCATTATAGTGCACAGAAGTCTGTCTATTTAATATATGCTTAACCTTTTGACCGTGAGATTTTAGTTTTTCCAGACTTATACTCGTATTACCGGTCCCAGGTCTCTTTTGCCATCCAACTTGCATTATATATTTTCCTCCAGTTTTTTTTATTAATTCTGAATAGAGTACATTATAGTAGAAAATAGAACGTCCTCAACATAGTCTATGCAAGAACAAAAAAACAAATACAATATTAAAGTTTAAACAGACTTATTTAAATTCAAAACATACAAAAGTGTATATCTTTTGAAAATAATTATAATATGGAAACTTCATTTGAATAAAATGTATAATTTTCTTATTTAAAATGTCATGATATACAATTTGAAAACCAAAAAAGGGTTTGCAGAATGGTTATTACCTGAGAGTGTGGCTATATTAAACACTGCATATATAACATATACAAGCATTGCTGTATAGCTGGATGGCGCACAGATCTACCCCGTGTATTGCCATAGAGAGAAATATTCCAAGAATCTGATGTGACTAACCCGATATTTATATACAACTATACATATAACTAATATCATTTAACACACAACAAAGTTGCTGAAAACTCTAAATTTCAAACGTAAAGATATGTCTGGGTTTTTACAATATTAAACATTTTACATTTAAAGTGTGTATATTATAAGTAGGACTGGTATTTTTAGGTGCCAAACAATTGAGTCTTTTTATAATGCAGTGTTAATAGGAAATTACACCAAAATTTAAGTCGATTGATAAAGTACAGACTTTAGACTGAAATCCGGACCCTAATAATAACGAACCAACCGCACAATGTACACTGAAAATAAAATCTAACAACCAAAACTAAGTGGAGCAACTAAACTTTTAATTGTTTTATGCCTAACTAAGAACTTTGATATTGCCACAAAGAAAATTTTGTTTTTGCAACATAGATGGTTTAGTCCAAATAACAAAGTTTGTTTCATTTTTACAATTAGCGAAATTCTTCTGTAAATTGGTAGAAACATTTTTTAGCGACAACAAAGGTAATCTTATAACTTTGTTGATGCAAATAAAAAGTGTTGCTATTTTTAACCTCTTTGTGACTACCCAGTGGCGGATCTAGGGTTCCGCCGTAGGCGAAATTTTTTTTTAGAGAGAGAGAGAGAGAGCACATAAATTTCTGTAAAATTAAATAATATTAAAAATCTTGGGAGGACGGAAGGGGTAATTACCCTTTTACCCTGAGGTAGATCCGCTACTGATTACAGGCTTTAGTTAGAACTGCGATATGTCAGTTAGTTCTCATTGAATTTTATAAAATTATGGTCCTTGAAAAGCTGTGCAAAAATTGATTATTCCAATTTAATGTGTATTTCACCTTAATATAGGCTTTAGCTAGAATTACGATATGCCAGTTAGTTTTCATGGAATTTTTTTGAAATTATGGTGCTTAAAAAGCCAAAGAAACCGAATGCGCCTTTTTATCTACACGGGTAAGCAGCGACAGCACTGGTCACAATTCCAATCAAGAATGATACAGGCAAATTGGGTACATCCAGAGATGGCTCGATTAATTCAAGTGAA
>JANTEX010055328.1:0-10097 GCA_024741295.1 Macrocera vittata
TCACAACCGTTTAAAATTAATTTTAAAAGCTTTTGATTAAGTTAGTCAAAGCTAGATAAATACTCAACTCACTTATCACTCAATGCCTCAAATGAGGCATTTAGCGCTACAATGTCATCTTTATGTTATCTCTTTTTTACACATTGAAAAGTTATACCTGTCTAAGCTTTAGAACCAAAATGAATTTAGTTCTAATGGATAGCTCAGACAGGTATAAGTTTTTAATGTGTAAGAAAAAGATAACGTGAACTGCATTTTGCGATCAGCTGGTGACTAAATAAGTTAATACTCTTCGTGATTGGCGCATTAAGCACTACAGTTTTTCGAAACCTCTCTTTCTAATATTGATTAGAAACCATAAAAAATCATAACCACACAAAAACTTTATCACATTATGTACCTTAGAATTTTTGCATTTTAATATGTATGAATAAAAATTAGGTCATAATTTATATTTATGCATAGTATAAAATCAAAATTCTTAGTTATATCACGCAATCAAGTTTTTGCGGTTATGATTTTTAAAAATCAGAACTATACACAAAAACTGTATCACAAGATGTAGCTTAGAATTTTGGCTTTCTAATATGTATAAATACAAATTAAGTTGTAAGTTATATTTATACATAGTATAAAATCAAAATAATTAGTAATATCATGCGATCAAGATTTTATGATTTTTATGATTTCTCATGTATATTAAAAATAGAGGTTTGGAAAAACTGTAGCGCCAAATGCGTCAATATCAAGTGATCGAGTTTGTCTGTGGTTATGATTTTCAATGGTTTCTCATCAAAATTAGAAAGAGAGGTTTCGAAAAACGGTAGCGCTAAATTCTTCAATTGGAGCATTTAGTAAACAGCTGATTATAAAAAAGGTATACTTTCTCTATCTGACTAGTAGTGTTATTGGGACGTACCATGCCAACAGACAAAAAATATGCCGGTCTATTAGTTAGAGAGAGATTGCAATAATTGCTATGACTTCACACTAAATACCCCTATCAGGGCATTTAGTCCAATGCGCGATCTACAATGACGGGTTTCTGATTAAGAATAATCTAACACTAAGAATAAGCAACCATAAATAAACTTTCAAATATTATATTATTTTGGTCAAGTTTATTTATTCTCGCTTATCCCTAGTCTTATTCCTCATCAAAAACCCGTCATTGTAGATCGCGTATAACAGATTTTTTAGTTTTATGAGATTATTATTTTTTGTTTTCCCATTCAAAATTAGAAAGAGGTGTTTCGAAAAACTCTAGGTATTTTTGACCTACTACCCCGTACCAATCTGCTGTCCAGCTCGTGACAACAAATTAGTGGATATAATAAATATAATTTCTTTCGGAAGAGGATGGATCTTTTCAAATCTGTCATAAAAAATTATAATTCATCACGAAGTTTTATTCAGAAAGAGTGATAGCAATTTTTTAACAATTTTTTACTTTACACAGTCATATTTAAAAAAATTATCGATCGATTTTATTAATTTTTGTTTTAAGGTCAGATTATTACCCCTCCAGAATGGTTGAAATTTAAAATGATAATCATACATCAGGTGTTACAAAGTTACAGTCGTTTAAGCAAAATCATGTACTAAATTTCAAAAATAGCGCTAGCGTCTCAGAGGAAAAATCGAGACTAAATGTAAGCGGTGTTTCACCTCAAAACATATCAACCTCTTATACTTAGTTGCATTGAATAATTCAACATAATTATATTTTGCGAGCATGGTATTTATTCATTTTAATGTGTATAGCTTCTTTAATTTTTTAATCGAGTTAAATTCAAAGAGCATTTTGCGTTTAAAACCGAAAAACTAGTATGGTTATGTATGGCTCTATCTATGTATAGTGTTATCTATTATACAGCCTTTCTCAGTTAAAGTACATCATAACGGTAGATTACTGAAAGATAATTTCAAAATATTTTACAAGAGAGATAATAATACATCTTTGAAAATATCTTCGAAAAGTTGAGATCGTGTTAACTATAGCATCCAGATTTACAATATACGGCGGTTGGATTTTTCGGCTTTCGGCAGGGCAACATAATAAAAAAAAAACCTTTTATTAGTGCGCATCTAGCAATTGTTAGTGCGCATCTGTAAATATCATGAAGCGACAAACGATAGGGGATTAATAAAAATATGTCCACTAAATTATTCATCTGTGATATTGTTTGGTGGTTTTGCTGATTTTAGTTAAAACGTAAAAATAAAGTTGGAAATTTCTTAAGGTAGTAATTCGAGTAGTTTTGATTTTCTGTAACGTCATTTGAAGAGAAAATGGTAACTATTCGATTAAATATCTGTTTATGGTATCCGCATACATTTTAGTTCAAACCCATGATAAGTAGACAGCTGACGCTCTTTTCTCTCTTTTCAACACATGTGTATTTTCAAATGCTCTCTTCTACTGTACGAAGACCCGGTCAAAGATAAATTTAAAAAAAAAAACGAAGCTATACACATTTAAAATGAATAATTTTTTAAAATGAATAGGTTGATTTATATTATTTTTCGTGAATTAAAAATGATACGGTTATGTTTAAATTTCACGAGATATACGTTAAACGTATCATGTCTATTACCCGATAAGACATTAGTAACAATATCTAACCATTCAGCGAGATCTAGTGACCAAATAAATAGTTAGAAATGGCTGTTTCATACAAATACCCACATACAGCGTAGCGCTGAGATGTTAGGTTAATGTTAGTCTCATACAAAAACCTAACTGTTAGCTAACAGTTAACAATGGGAAAATTTTCGAACAAAATTTATCGAAACTAACCATTCAGCGCATTCTAGTACATTTTAAAATAACTCTTTGTATATGCGTCGCCAATACGTGATTTTTTGCAACTTTAATATGTCATTTGCAAACAATCACTAACCACAACTAATAGACGAAGGACCGTGGGACTTCTGATTTAAATCATAAAATCATCTGTTTGGAAAAACGCCTTTAAATAGCTTTCAGAGGGTGCAAAGATAAAAAATGCTTTTCTCTCATTTTTGCATACAAGTTCAGCACACAAGTTCACCGCAAACAGCTGATTTTTTAATTAAGGACTTATGAAAGTAACTCCACGATCCTTCATCTATTAGTAAAGGTCAATGCAAGAAGATAAATCATCTGAATTGAAATTATTGGTAAATTGTGAGCAAAATAAGTGTATCAAATTGGCTATTATAATCAATAATAAATAACAGAAACTACAATCAAAAACTAAATAACTTATTTAGTTTTTGCTACAATAAACTACAAGATGTTTGGCGGCATAAGAAAGTACGGGTGAGTTATAGATTTATATGAAAAACCTTCGCCAAATCGAATGCCAGTCTTATGATGTTACGACCAAAAGATAAATGCTTTTATTGAAAATGTTTTTTTGGTTACTTTGTTTAAACAAACAAACAATTCCGAGTGATATTTTGTAGTTATTATTGCATTTATCTATTAACAATGCACAATTAACCAGTGCCGATGGAGGCTAAAGTGCAGTTAAAAGTAATGATGGTCGATCCCAGTTATTGCACCATTAACTATGTATATAACTATGTGCCGTTGGAGGCCAGCCTTTTGGATCAAAAAAGGGGTCGACTCTGACCAAATTTTGTTCTATTGACTCAATTTGCGAGGCACGGACATATTAATATCTATCTCGAAAAGAACGTAACTTAAAACGATACTTTATACAATCAAGAAAGAAGCCACTTGTGTTATGAAATCATTGATACTACGCAATGCTAGTATGACTTCGTCAACCGGACATTTTTGAAGGTTAATAATTTTTATTCCAATGGTTGGACATTATACGTTCTTTATATATGTAGTAGTGCAAGCCACACAATGAAAAAGATTTGCAGAACATTTTTTCGAGAAATTTTAATAAAAGTTCAAATTGCCTCAATTGGTACATTGATGTATGGGTTCTGTTCGCTCTAGTGATATTCACTAGAGACAAACAGTTGGCTAAATTATTGTTGAACTTTTCGACTCTAATACCGGGTTCGGAGGACATTTTCTATTCATATACACTGATCGGACAACTATTGTGTCTGTCGATTTGGCCCAAAAACAAAACGGTCCGTATGACTGTATATCAGAATTTTGTCAGAGATGCTCAATCTACGTTATCCATACAGTCACTGTCTGGCAAATGCTTTTAGATAGTATGCATCAATTTTTAAATCTTTTCTTAATAAGCAGTATATGGTTATAGTTTGAGCAAAAATTTTGCAATGTATTGGCAATCATTTGTCTGCAAATGAATCTGTTAGACAAATCTGAAATCATCATAGCGTACATATTTGGCAGTTAGAAAGTGCTTTCCATTCATTTATGAAAAATTTGGCAATAGTTCTGTTGCGACTGTGTCAACCACTTGTCAAACCGTTAAAAGTAATGATGGTCGATCCCAGTTATTGCACCATTAACTAGTGCCGATAGAGGCTAGCCTTTAGGGTCGAAACATGGGTCGACCTTGACCAAATTTTGTTCTAGCGAAATTGAGGGTCACCACCCCTCTTTCGAAGGGTCCCGAAAATTTGTATGGAATTTTTCAAATTTATCCTAAATTTACTAAAAAAGAGAATACCGTGGTCAATTTTTGTTTGAGATAAATTATGGGTAATCATCCTCCCCCTTCCAGAAGCCCCCATAGTTTGTGTTGTGACTTTTAAAATACGCTCAAAAATAATTATATATTGTCGGTAATCGATGGAAGGGATCACTCTTATCAACTTTTGTTTGAGCCAAATGCGCAACAACTATCTCTACGCCATCGAGGGTCCCTCAAAGCTTTTGAGTTTATGTTCGATGTTAATGCGGTTATAATGCAAATTACAGGGGTAAACGTAACAATCATTTTCCTTTTAACAAATATGTCAAAGAGATGGGTAACTGTGGGTCTTCTCCCAATCATTTTCCTTTTAAAAAAAAATATTGAATGAAGAATTCAAGAGAGAGGATGTATGAAGCGGAGTGTGAATCTACACCTAACCATTTCCCTTTTAAAATATATAACAAAGAGAATATAAGGGTTGGAGTGGGTTTTTCTAATTCTTTTTCCTTTTAAAAATTAATATTAAAAATATATCGTCTATGAATACTGATTTAAAAAAATTACCATACAAACTTTGAGGGCTTCTAAAGCGGGAGATGGTAGTTTCCCTACATTGAACTGTAACAAAAGTTGGTAGGTGAGATTCCCTCTATTGATTTCCCTACCCCTTCCATTACTCTCAGCGGCTACAGCGCTAAACTACAATGAATTCCCATACAAACTTTGGAAGCTCCTGAATGGAGGTGGTATCCCAGCAGATTTCGCAGAACAAAAGTTTGAGTCCGTCAAGAAGACCTCGATGTCAACGATATTGTTCAATGGGCCTATGTCAGCACTCGGAATATAGTTGGAATTGATTTTTAAGTAACTAAACCATCATCCACAAACTATGGGCTGTGCTATGCGCACACACAGACCCGCATTATATAATTTTCGACCTGATAATAACAATACCATCTTCCATTCCAACTGGCACCGCTGATAGATGGATTCCAATTTTTCCCAAGTTATCGACCGAAAGTTATGTGATGTGTGTGTTCGCAGTGTTCAAATCATAGGGATGATTTATTTGCAAAAGTCATTTTTTACTATCTGCCGAGTGCCGTAACAAATGTAAAAAGAAGTATTTTCAAAAAATAATGCAAGTCATACCAAATTTACACCAGAATACCTTCTGGGGTACCAACTAAAAGTTAGGCGTACCAAATAAAATATAGGCGGATGTAAATGCATCTAAACTTTAGTACGCTACTAAAAGTTAGTATCTGATTTGAATCGTACAAAAAACGTACCAACCTAAAATTTAGTTGGCACGTTGTGGTGAATGGTTACTAACTATAGTAGAGTCATCATCAACTTAATTTGCGTCTATGTTAAAACAATTTTTATTTAGATAAAATTGACAAAATTTCAAAGGAAGTCTTTGAAAGTCTTGAAAAAGACCGAAGAAATCTCGAGGAAGTCTTTGGAAGTCCGAGAAAGTCTTTGAAAATCAGAGGAAGTCTTTAGACGTCCATGTATTTTTTGTTCATTACATTTTTTGTTCATTACGCACATTTTATACAATTCCAGTGATACAATAAATAGCGTTTTGAACGTAATTCTTAATAAAAGTAATTTATTTACATATTTATAATTATGAATGTTTGATATGGAACCTTTTAAAATACAACCATTATAAATAGATTTGTACGAAGTGTAGCACTTCAATGTATTAAATCCAAAAAAATAATATTAAGGTTTTTTCTGGACATTCGTTTTATAGAGTGTAGATTTCTCTCTTTTAATATTAATTTTGGTTGTACTCTTGCAGGTATTATAATTACACAAAGTTAACATAAAAATTTATTTTTAGCTAGATATCGACTAATTAAAGTGAAACAAAAACACTGACGAAGTCTTTAGAAGTCCGAAAAATTCTTTATATAAGTCCGTGGAAGTCTTTATAAGTCCGTGGAGTTCCGAAGAAGTCTTTGGAAGTTCGTGCAAGTCCTTAGAACTTTTTTTGTTTATTACATTTGAGCAGAGAGTTACGCACATCTAGAAATAATTCTGATTGTTAAATATTCATTTTAAAACCCAATAATTTTAAATAGATTTGTACGAAATTTCGCACTTAAATGTTAAAAATCAAACAAAATAATATTAAAATTTTATTTTATTAATTGTGACGGACGATCGTTATTTTGGTTTTTGTGGTTTTTTGGAAAAAGGTCTGTTCGATCTGGTTGTTGTTTAATTATAAATAAAACATAAGTTTATTTACTTTCGCAAACATGTTTCGACTTTATCAGTCTTCCGCAATGCGATTTCGTTTATTCTTTATATGGGATATATAAAACATATGCACAATCTCAATCCATAAAAAAGTTAATGAATTTACACTTACAATTGAACTGACTAACAAATAATTTTGGAAAGGAACACATAATGTTTAATTGCAAGCACAGTTTACAATTAAGCGACGAAACGTTCATTTTAATAAATTAAATAAATTAACAAAAAATCTAGCGCCCTTAGGTGTCATCATTAAAAGTAGTCGAGTAAACCATAGAGAAACAAACAACCAAGAGGAGACTAGGTAGCGGCCAGTTAAGTTATTAAAACCTGCTATGCCATAACATGCATTTTATTGTACTTCTATTGGCCTCTAATGATTATTGTCACTTTAAATTTTCTAGTGATCACCTCTTGGTTGTTTGTTTCTCAATGACTAAATTAATCTTCTCCTTTTAGTAATGTTACCAGAGACTTACATTTAAAAGTTTGAGGAAGTTCGGAAAATTTGGAAGGTTTCTTGAGAAAGTCCGTGGGAGTATACCTTTATAATACGTATAGATTTCAAATTATTAATAATTTATTTTTATTTTAATATATAGAAACGAGAACAAACTTCGAAAATTGTCCAAAGAAAACGAAACGGAAACTGGTAAATTTTTATTACCTAATGTATTTAGTGAAAATGAAAATTTTATGAAGAAATGCTGTGTTTTTTTTGTTGTTGAACAATGGAAACAACATTGATGTACATAAATGTAAGAACATTTAATTTCAGAACCGCTGTTGTCTTCCAACAAAAAGGAATACAAGACCGTGGACAGACCCCGACAAATTTTCATTTCATCTCAAAAGAGAAAAATTGATTTCGGTGCCAGTGTAACTTTAAATATGCTAAAACTTCCGATAAGAAAAAATGACGTAGAAACAGGTGAATTATTTTAATTGGATAATGGACATGAGTTTTAAAATATTTTAAATTATCCATATATATTTAAATAATATAAAAACAACCGCATTTTTTTAGAAACTCTATTGCCAGTTAGCGAAGCGTCTGGAAAAGGTTCATTACTTAACATTATTTAAAATATCTATCTACATCAAAACTAATTCGACACAAATAATCTTGATTTCAGAACGAACAAAACCGATGAAAATGATTAAAATCAGCAAAGAAACCGCTGCAAAAATGTTACTAACAAAGCGACCTACTGCTGCCTGGCCACCTTGTACGGCTGGATCTTCATCTTCATTGACAAATCCTTTACCTTTTATTTCTTCAACATCGCCGGCCACTACCACTCAACAAATAGAAACCTCAAATTCCTTAATTACAAGTATGATTAGCATTATTTATATTTTCAATCATTTTGAATATCGGCGACACACACACACGAATACACTCTATGTCCATTAAGATTGTCGCGCGACACTCAACCGTACGCAGTCAACATACAGCTAGCTGTCGCACAACAATTCAACTGCACATAAACTCTTTGTGTGTGTAGTCGTCGCTATGTAAGTAATAAAACTAAAACTGATTTTTAGACTTGGACTTACTTACAATGCTGGAAAAAAATGAAAAAAAGATTGGCATCATCTATAACGAAGTGTTTAAAATTTCGACAGTGCAAAATCTGATGGTTGCAAAGTTGGAAGACACCCTTAGTTCTGAAGTCATTAATTTTGGTTTTCCTATTACAAATGAATCTCAATTTTTTGCATTGGATGCAAAAATTGAAAACACAAATATGAAATATAAATTGGTGAGTCAAACTCAAAGCGCATTTAAAATTTTAAACTTTTTTTGGTAGTATCTTTTTTTTAAACCTAACATACAGGTTTTAAGACAATTCAACTGAAAAAAAAATTTCATCTATTTAAGAGTATTTTTTTTTCCCAGAAATTTAAATGTTAGACGTCTGGTTATATGAAACTATAAAAATTTAGTATAAGTACTACATGTACCAAACCTTAGTTAAAAAGTTTCCATGTACAGCCCCAGAACGGGCTGAAATTTAATTTTTTGACCTTATATTATTTTATTTTAACTTCTAAGAAAATTTATGTCAAATCGGATGCTCTTTAGTGTTTTCGAAATAACTAAACTTTACATGACTTTGCTAGATTTGCATGAAAGATAATTTTCAAGATTTATTTCAAGATATTTTGTAGTGTTTGTATGTTTTCTTCTGTGCAAAAAAGCAGCACATCAATAAAATAGTTGGAGATATTTCAACTTTTCGATATATCAAGATATTTTCCAAGATATTTTTGACAGATATTTGTATGCTAATAAATTGCTGTCATTAAATCTTGAAAAATATCTTTTGCAATGTAAATTATACATTTTAATAGTTTACAATTCAGCCCAAAATCAAAAAGAATAATCAGACAAGCCGAAAAAAAGTTGTTTGCGTTGACCGAATTAGAGTTGCTCCGGGATCATACTCTTTTGTCTAATGTGATCTGATACAATAGTCAGGGGCGTCGCTACCATAGGTGCAAGTGGTGCCAGGGAAGGATTTACGATTAAATTGTACACAGGGTGTTTTTTTTATCTTCCACGTTCCACATATTAATATATGTATAGGATTGGTTTTGGTTTTGGGTGATTTTTCGAAAAAACCAACATATACCCTAAATGAGTCAAAAATGTTTTTTATCGTTTTAAAGACGATTCAGACAAAAAAATATCGCTCACTCGCTCGTTCGCTCTTAAGCAGATCTTGTAAGCACGATACAGACTAAACGGCTAAAGATATCTTTATGAAACTTTCACAGTATGTGTATCGTGTATGGTTATGAGTTGCCGAGCTGTTTAGTTTTTGGGCATGGTTGGACCAAGGACTGGTAGGGTTCTCGAACACCTGCATGGAGAAAAACGAGGTTTTGTTAGAAAAACTGTTTTGTTTACCATTCGATTTGATTCAAATCTTCACAAATCTTGGCAAACAATAAAATATTAGTATATTTTTATTTTTAGATCAATCTGATATAGGGGAGCACGGGAATCGAAAATCAAAATTTCGTTGATTTATAGGAAAATTTACACAAAATTAGTTTTTTGATAACAACTTTTCAAGGAGTGATTTTTTGGACACAAAATGTATGAAGTACTCACAAAGTATATGGAAAATACACATTTGTTCCATATACACCGAACCTGTAAACTCAATATTTCTAGGAGATCCAACACCAAAGTATGGTTTCGGCATAATTTTAATTTTTTGAACTTTAAGT
>JANTEX010055439.1:0-10097 GCA_024741295.1 Macrocera vittata
CGTATGCATCACTCTACACTGCGGTGTAGTGTAGTGAATAAAACGACTTTTCGTTAAAAAGTGTGCTTGGTGTATACTCCAAGTACACCAGTGTAGAGTTAAAAACGCACCATTAAATATAATCTGAGGCCTAGTGGCCTATTTAATTGTGGCATCACTATAATTATTAAGCGACTCTTGCCATGCAGCACTCCTTACATTATAAAAATGTTTAACGGGAAGCTCATTGATATGGCAGCACCATTAAATCAGCTGTCAACCATCAACAAAAAAAAAGTTCTCTTTTGCAGTCTCGCAAAATTTTTCATTCGTTTTCGTTGTGTTTTGGCGTAGCAAATAAAAAAAAAACAAACACAAAAGGTGTTAAATTCCAAATCGCGTTTAATCAAAAAAAAAGTCTACCAAAATTGTGTTCGCATTATTGTTTAATAAAATTATGTCTTCTTTTAATCGTTAAATTTTTCACTGCTCCTAAAATCAAATTCCTATTCCTAAATGTTTTTGTGTTGGTCGTCTTCGTGGTGTTGCACAACAGCGGCCTTTATTTTGTGGTTGATTGACTAAAGAAGTCTCGAAGGAGATTCAAACAGAAGATAACAAATCTATACCCAAGACATCGTCGAAAAATTGACCGTAAAAATGTGGATTCTTCCCAAGGAATCCATTTTACTAACGCCCCTATGGTGAGTACGATATATCGTGTTCTATAGCACAATAGATTATAGCAACAACAAACAATTCAGGGTCAGCGAAGCGACAGAAGTCTCGTCAAAATACTTTGTCCTGCAACGTCGACGCGGACACGGTGAATCTCGCGGTCTATCATCCATTTTGGTCGGCACCCTAGACAGTGTATTCGACACAAAGCCAGCTCCATTTCGTATTTTACATCAAACTCCATCGTCAGACGTTTATTACGGTATTTATGAGCTACCTATTGTGTGATTGGCTTTTCTTTCATTGCAATTATTAAATAGTGCGCACTATTTGGTGTGTGTATGTGACTAATAGAGCATCTCACAATTAGACCATTATTATCGGTGTTGTAAATTGAACATTATCTCGAAAAACGTTTCATATGTATGCGAACATTTTTCTATCATCTAACTAAACAACATGATTGATAACAGATTTTTGCTACAATCATTATTATGCAGATAGTTTTCTCATTTAACTAATACAAAATGAGTGAATTGTTTGTGTTTCGCATTTCTTCGAAATCTATTTACAAAACGATAATGTGGACATGGCAAATCGGAAATCGGTTTTATATTATGCAATTTGACTTTTATGTTTCGAGCACAGAAATAGCCAGCGCTTTGACACGCGAAGCTATCCTAGTCGATTGGGCATGGTTGGTCAAAAATCTCTTTTCCGTACTGCTCGAAATGGAAAGCGAAGAAGAAGTTACAAATTTTACAATTTGTAAAATGCAATCATTGGTCGCACACAGTGCGTCCGAAACGAGCAACAGTGAAATTATCGAATCAAGTAGCTTTCAAATGACCGCAACAAAGTTTCAGGAACGATTCAATTTGTCCGAAGACGAACGATTGGTGAATTACTATTCATGCAAGTAAGAGTGCCAGCAGCCGACACCGATTTGCAAATGATTGAATTCGTATTGCATTCTCTTTTCATTTATCTGCAGCTACACGAAGAGTAAATTACCACGTCAGGGCCATTTGTATTTGTCGATGAATTGTCTTTGCTTTTACTCGTACATGCTGGGCAAGGAAACAAAATTCATTCTGCGGTAAAACATTTCGCTGCACTATACAGTCATGGCAAATAACATTTTTTTTTACTTTGTACCTATGCACAGCTACACGGAAATAACTGACATCACAAAATCATCGATGAATTCGATTCACGTGAAAACGCTCAACAATCAACAGTACACATTCGGTTTGTTGTTCTCGGCCACCGAAGCGTACAGTGTCATTGAGCAGCTCAGCAAAATGGCAATGCAAAAAATGATTCAAGATTCAGAGAGTCAACAGTATCAGGAACAATATACGGGTCCAGTGCACAGTGTTCAGAAACTAATGAAAAATCCATCGAAAAAATCATATTTAATGCGTGATTTGACGACACGTCAACAATCCGATGAGTATCGGATATTCTTTCGATTGCCACAATCTGAGATACTGGACGGCAAGATAAAAGGTGCGTTTTTGTTTGTTTGTTTTTGAAATATATTCCAATGGGAGATGTTTGACCCATTTCATGTGTGTGTGTGTGCACAGCAAATCTGTGGTTACCGTATGTGAAACGATATGCTGGCGGCAACATTTCTTTGTCGCAAAATTTTCTCTGCTTCAAAAGTGATGTTCGGCAACTGGTCACGTTGGTCGTTCCGTTTCGTGTAATACAGAGTGTCGAGAAGAAAATTGACGAACCGACAGCACGGTTTGAAAATCAAATTGTTGTCATCACCGAACAGTCAACGTATTTATTCGGGCAGGTACTGGATAGAGATTTTTTCATCAGTAAATTGTCTGAGCTGTTGGCGAAAATCAAAATGTAAGTACAGTTAGATATATTTGACATTGATTTGGGTTACATTGCTGATACAATTTTGTATCTGCCATCATTGAACGGTCTTGTTGATGTTATAAGGAGAAGCGATAGATAGATTGGTCCATTGTATCAGTCCTTCCTTCTAAGTTTGAATCTGTGGGATTGTTGAGCTGCTTGGCGATCACCATATGCAAATCAGCAAGAAAGAATCCTGTTATCGGCTCACGTCCACACGATGTATTTCCGGTTTATTACCTATACCCCTATGAACGAGAAGCTAGAGCAGCTGGTTTTAGGCGTTTTTGCATTCTTTCAGAGCTTAGTTCGAGTGGACGAAGTACCGCCTGACTATGTGAGCAAACTTTACACCCACTTTTATGGCACTGGCCGCAAACATATGTCAGCAATTCTTGATTGCTATAACTTCTCCTTAGAAAACAGAAACATGTTCTCATGAGCCAGTCAGCAGAGTGTGTACTATACAATTGCCTTAAAAGTTTAGAATAGCGATACGAATTCAAGCTATCTCACCTTGAAGCCCCGAGAAAACTCGTATCCTCTCTAAACGTATTCAGTTTAGACCACTATGGGACATTTTTGCTGTGGTACCCCCGTATCTGTTTAGCTTCAGTTTCACAGCTGCGTTGATCGTGACTATTTTGATCTGAAGGCCTAACAGTAGTAAATGTTGACAGTGCTTCAATAGTCGCCGTAGGTGTAGATTGCATAGCGTTAGTTATCCTAAGGCATATTATCTTGAGATAAATGAGCCGGCTTAGCTGGCTATTCGTGGCCGTAATGGTGTGTTCTACTATGGTCTTAATGTTAGGTTCGTGTGAAAAAGATTAAAAAATACTCATGAGCAAAGATAACTTTGTTACAGCATTGAATTCGCATGAAGCAAAATAAACATTCGAAAACTTAACTTGCCGTCTAACTTATGTCGAGGACATAACATCAGCGTGAGCGGCTAATAAATTAAATCAAATGGACCAAAGAAGAAATTCAAAGTTGGGTCAAAGAATTATTACGTGTTTTCACTGTGGCAAGAAAGGCCAGTTTTAATCTGAATGCCGCCATTTGAACAACAATTAAATGAATAATTATGCGAACAGTTTCAATTCAAACAGACGTTACAATGGCAATAAAAATTATCAACCAAATCTAAGCCCCTGGTGCAAAAGTCAGAAATATTTCAATAAATGGTTATGAGCATTTTTGGTTAGCTGATAGCGCTGCATCAAGGTACATGCGACTTCCCACGGCGATTGCTTAATTGAAATGGAGCAATTGAAACATAAAATTGGTATTTAAATTGGCCGTTTTTTTTTCAATTTACGTGTTAGAGAGACACCCTAAGTTTATATCTAATCGAATTAAAATTTCTGATTTCTTAGTTTTTTAGGTCTGTGAAAACTAGTAAAAAGTTCGCGGAACAAAAGTAGTTTTGTCAATATAGGGATTTAGGGCCCACGCTCTCCTTTTTTGGAATCAGGCTCCAAAATAAATAAGGTCTCTCCTCTTCTCATAGGACTATACATTCTGCAAAAGTTTCATCACGATACATAAAGCCGTTTGGCCTGCATCGTATTAACAAAAAAAGGCTGAAGAGCGAGCGACATATCAGTCTAAAAAACTACAATGCTTTGGCTCTTTAAGGACCATAATTTTATAAAAATTCAATGAAAACTAACTGACATATCGCAGTTCTAGCTAAAGCCTGTAATCGGATACATTGCGCATTGTATTGGAATAATCAGTTTTTGGACAGTTCAACAGGTCAGATAGATCGAAAATTCTCCATTTGACTGATAGCTTTTATATTTTTGTAAAAAACTACAATGCTTTGACTCTTTAAGGACAATAATTTTATAAAAATTCAATGAAAACTAACTGACATATCGCAGTTCTAGCTAAGGCCTGTTATCAGGTAAAATACGCATTGTATTGGAATAATTAGTTTTTGGCCAGTTCAACAGTTTACTTGAGTTACGTCTCATATCTGGAATTCCATTCGAACACGAACAAACGTAAATGCACGCGCCATATGCCTTCAGCGTTGCGTCAGCACAACCATATATCTTGACACGATTGGTATTTTGTCTCTGAGGACGAATCTCGCAATCTTAATTTCATTTCGAATTGGTAATTACGCACGAAATTCGTCTCCGCACACAGTCATTTCTGTAGGCAATGGCTCATCAGAGTCTAAGCTGCGCCGCCACAATTCTTGCATCACGAATTTTTGCCATGGTGGGTCCGGCACTTTCCGGTACATCAGACAGAAGTTCAGGCACATTTGAACACCACTTGTGCAAGTCGAAACCGCCACGTTTGAGCAAAGCGATCAATTTAATTTGCTTTGTAATAGCGTCCTCGATTGTCTGAGCGCCACTCATAGTCGACATAAAAGTCTTTTCTCGCCGTTTGTGATGCAATCGGAAATTCGTGATATCATGAAATTTCATTACAGCCTCATTTAATCTTGAAATCTTAGAGAGAAAGAGAGAGAGAGAGAGAGAGAGAGAGAGAGAGAGAGAGAGAGAGAGAGAGAGAAAGAGAGACAGTCTCATTGGAAGCTTAAATATGATTGAAGTTCTATTTGAAATCTTGAAATGTCATTGCTGACTCCTTGAAATCTTAAAGCTTCATGTCAGGTTGAGATTAATCGGATAAAAATCCTTCGCGCCGGTGTAATTTCTTTTCGGAATGAACACTACGCTTGCCTTAAAATTAGAGAAGCGAACATTCAGTTACATGAATGAAACGAGTCAATTTCCGAAGAAAAGAAATAACCCAGATTTAGAACTCATTGCGTATTACCTTTTCCTATTACTTCATCAGTTTCAGTATTAAAACCGTTTTTCGAAATATCAAGGAAAGAGAATAGAAATCGATCTGCCTTTAGCCGGACAAAACTTTTCAACTGAAATTTTGCTATGATTGTTAACAGACAAAAGGCGGCATTAGAGGTCGTTCCGAGGGGGTAACTACTTGAGTAATTCCTGGGACAACTCCCGAGGAATTCCCAAGGAATTCTCGAGGAAATTTGAAGAATGCTCGAGAGTTTCGAGGATTTCTGAGGAATTCTCGGGGAATTGTGAGGGATTCTCGATGAATTCCCGAGGAATTATTTTTCTGGTGGAACATTTTGGGACAGATTTTTGTCGAGTGGTTACCCCTCGGGTCGTTCAACTTTAATTTTCACACTCATATTCCATATCATTTAACATTTTCGCCTCATAATCTTATAGGCCATATCGACCAGAACGACCATCATACGACATATCATGGACCAAACAGGTAGCCCTAATGAATTCGTTTCCAATCGAAATGGACGTTGGTATGCACGAGAAACAGGAAGCAAAGGTATATATATAAACTGTCACTTCTATAGCTTGTAAATCACGTTCATTTGTGTGGCAGCTCAAAAAATGGTCTGACCACTTCAAAGAATTCGGTCGCGGTATCACAATGTTTCGTACAACAGACACAGCCAATCTGGTCATTGACGGTGTACCGGACGTACTAAGACAACACATTTGGATGATATTTTCCGGTGCCATACATGAGAAAGAAATGAATCCCGGCCTCTACGAGGATCTCGTAGAGAAATCAATGTCAAAACATTCGACAATACACGATGAAATCGAACGGGATCTACATCGATCCTTACCTGAACATCCCGCATTCCAACATGCAGACGGTATCGATGCGTTGCGTCGTGTCCTACAGTCATACGCGTTACGCAATCCACAGATTGGCTATTGTCAAGCGATGAACATTGTTTCCTCAGTGTTTTTGATTTTCTGCGATGAAGAGGATGCTTTTTGGATGTTGGTCAGTTTATGCGAAAGCCTATTGCCCGACTATTACAATGACAAAGTGGTCGGTGCGCAAATCGATCAGGGCGTACTGAACGAATTGATTTCGACGCATTTGCCCGATTTACATGCACGTCTCGATGAATTGGGTATGATCAAAATGATATCGTTGTCATGGTTTCTGACGATCTTCATGAGTGTGATGCCGTACGAAAGTGCACTGCATATTGTCGATTGTTTTTTCTATGATGGAGCCAAAGTTATATTTATGGTACGTTCTATGTTAGATGTTCTAACGATAATGATCTGATCAGCATTTTTTTTGATATTTTCTTTGGTCGTACACATAGGTTGCGTTAAAAATTCTCGAATGGAATCAAGAGAAATTGTTGGCCAGTCATGATGATGGTGAGGCAATGCAATTGTTAACCGAATATTTGACCGGCATTTACAATACTGACTATCAATTTATGAAGAAATCGGACAACAAATATCGGGTAACAGAGCATAGAATAACTTTTCGTAAAATATAAGCGAACGTTTCGTTGATTGTAAAAAAATTGTAATTCGTCCGCCCAGAGTATATCGGTTCAAACGTTAATTAACGAAGCGTATGTGAAATTTAGCGAATCCATATCGACACAGAAAATCGAAGAACTACGGAATAAACATCGACGAAAAACGGTACATCAATTTGAAATCGATACCGAAAATAGTATTGTGAAACATTACAAGGACAATGGGTGAGAGAATAACGGGATTTTCATTTAAATCGTTGCGTGAATGTGAATATGTGTGTTGTAGATATTTCGATTCCGATGAACTTCGCCTTCTTCTGTCGATGGTACGAGATGAAAAGTTTGGCGCTAAAAAACCGGTCACCAAATGTGCCGGCCAATATACTGAACCAATTACACACGTTGAGCTGTCACCACCGTCATCAAGCAGCGCAGCCAACCAGAAACCATTCGTACCGATTCCAGTTGCGACCACATCACAACCAACAACGTCCGTTGCACGACGAGAGCTTAACAACAAACACGACACGTTTAAAGTTGAATTCGAAACATTTCGATTGTTGCTCAACGAACTAACCGATTGGGGAAAATGTCAGAATGTCGATTTGTCGGAGAAACTATTTCGGGTAAATGTTTTGCGTCTCTGGTTGTTTGTACGTCAATTTCTTAACTTTCTGCAATCATCACACAGCTCATGGACAAACAAGCATTAGGTTATCTGGATTTCAGACAGTTAGTCCAAGCACTGGGTATTGTTAGCTCAAATCGTTACACAGAGAAATTGAAGTTACTGTACATTCTGCATTTGCCGCCGTTACTGCCAAAATCCGAAATCGAATCGAATGGCAAAAAGGCCAAAGACGACGCTGAAGTAGCAACGGAAGCCGAAGATTTTTTCAAGTTTGTTGTTTTTCGGCAAATTTTAAAGTTACAAGAAATATTGAACTGTCTTATGTTAACAGTGAAGATGTTTCCGAATCATTGGAAGCGTTACCATCACCGAACGATCATGCATTTGTCCAACCCACCACCTCAGTCGGCATGGAGCTGTCCGCAAAAAATGCCAATCTAACACCAAACTTATCGGTTGACTCACACAATGCTCGTCAGTCAATATTCTACGTTGATTTGCCGACCGATTATATGTCACAGGGTGGCTGTGAATCGATTGACACCTTTTCGGATATAAGCGATCTTGGCAAAGCGGCCAATTTCGATAATATGTCTGATTTTTCACAGATTAGCGACCTGAATGGTTTACGAAATACCGACGGGAAACACTCTTCGATTGGTTCATCGTTGGAGACACGAAGTTTGAGCAGCTTACGCATTTATTTGGATCATCCCGATTCGAATTTTACCGAAAAAAGTATACCGGATATGACGCAACATAACTTCATTGCCCTATGGACGAGCTTAATGGAAATTGTTGGTTATTCGGATATTGACATGCAACATGCATGTAAGTGAATTTGGATTTGTTTTTAGGTTTTTATAAAATAACATGACTGAATTATGGTAATTAGATGACATTCTGGTGCAGTTGGGCGGCAGTAAATCGGAACAATTGCATCGAAACGAGAGCATGGAAAGTTTTACAAAACTAACGTTACCAGACTTTTCAGACGAAGTAATTTTTATCCGAAAGTTTACACGGATCGTGTAGAAAGATGATTTCAATTTTTATTTTGTTGTTGCCGCGATTAAATTTTCACAGGCAGCCGACAACAATGGAAATACGGCCATATCATTTGGCAACATATCACCATCGTCCAGACCGTCACTTACTATGCATTCCGTATCAACGTACGGTACCTCGGAGAAAAATAAGCTCAACGTACATCCAGATTCTTGGCGTATAACATTAAATCAATTTATTGGCACAACAATACCGGTACCGGCAATAATCGATACGTTTGCAAAGCGTTTCTTTATAAAGCCGGCCATCGAGCGATTACAGAAAAATCGACGGAAATGTGTTGTGTCGACAAGTATAATTGGATCTGCAACCTAAAATGAGTTAAAAACGTTAAGTGGTAAATGTAATGCTCAGTGGAAAAGAAATCCAAGAATTTGTATGTTGTATATGTACTCGAATTCATCGATGGCTAAGAGTTTTATGTTTTTATTATTATTATTATTATGATTTAGTGTTACGAAGAAAATTTATTTAAAATTGCAATCACAGTAATATTTTTAACTGCAATTATTTGTGCAGAGGTGTGCCCAAGGACACACAGGGAGATATAAAGAATACATTTATATTATTATGAGAAATATTGGATGTTTTCCTGAAATTTCTGAGGCTTTCGATGGTACTCTTGAGCAACTCGAAGGACATATAGAGGTTGACTAGGACAGCAGCCAGCAACGACTGGAGAACACTGACCTGTACACTTTCGGCAATCCTACAGGGAAATCTTGAATGTTACTTGACAAATGATTGTTTGAATTCAGAAGATAAAATTGATGAGGTGGTAGAGTATGATGCTCAAATCTTCGATTTAGCAAATATTTATTAAACAGGGGGCTAGGTTCGCAATAAGGCCGGCGTGGGTCCTTTTTATGTCCTATGAACAAAACTAAAACACACCAGGCTTTGCAGGCAGAAACAAGAACACCAATTCGATCCGAATGAGTCTTAAAATGTATTACTTTAACATATTCATCGATACAACTCCCCACGGGAGTTACACTTTGTCGTTGTGTGGGGGCTCAATTAGGGCTTGAGGTCAAGTGGGCTAGAACAGCAAGGGTGTATAATGAACTCCACAACACTTATGGGATGACACATCAAGGAGAAACAACTCGGACGGGGATGTTCGTCCAAACGACTACCGGCGGGCACGGTGGGGATCAACTAGCTGGATCTTTTCTATGTGTCGCCAGTGACAACAACAATTCAGGCAACAGAGTGGGTATGTCAGGCTCCGTTGCTGGTGAAGCTACTGTGCAGCCTTTAACTTCAAATACCACCGGTATCAGATTGCTTGCTGTAAAGTAAAGCCGTGCATGTTAAAGAAGGTCGTAAAGCCCTTGCAAGATATAGCGTTGCGAATCGTAGACCAATATGATGGTAAGGAGAGTTTCGGTCTGAGCCCACAAGAGTTGAAAGACGTCGAATGGGCCAAAAAAAACCGTTGAGAAAAATCGAACAGTGATGGACAATAAGGCGCATCTTAAAGCCACTGATCCAGCATTTGTCAATTCGTTCGAGGAAGGTGAGTGCTCG
>JANTEX010055550.1:0-22784 GCA_024741295.1 Macrocera vittata
GATCGGCTATCTGTACGGATGATAGAGTTAAATCAAGGATCTCTCTTCTATTTGATGTAACGAAAGTAGATACCGTTCGTCTGTTAATATCTAGCTGTGTTGTAGATAAATAATCCAAGAATAATTCTCCTCTGGGATTGACATCGGTGCCGCCTATAGGATATGATGGGCATTCGCATCACATCCTATGATTGTAGGAGTAGTAGTTACCTCTGCGTGTCGGATCAGATCACACATTTTATCAGTCAGTGGTGATGGTGCATTGGAGGGCATGTAGATTGATGCTAAAATGCACATCTTCAATCCAGCCAATCCATAGACCTGAACGGCGACTTGATCCTGACCACTAAACAGATTTATTAAAATAGCTTTGATTGATTTTGATACAAAGATACACGTTCCAGGCCTGTTGGATGTTCCATCAAAGAAAACATCGTCAGAACCATATCCTGAAGTTGCACCTTCAGGTGATACGTAAGGCTCCTGAATAAGAGCCAGGTGTATTACTCCGGCGGATAATTCGCGTGATAAAAGCACTGTTGATGCCTTACCGTGCTGCAAATTTATCGGAAACGGAAACTAACTGGCTGTACATTATTTACTTAGTGTGTCATAGTGTAAATGAAAAAAAGGAAAACTAAAATAGAGAGCCATAGTATGGAGGACTTATCGAGGGATATTGCTGGTAGGTCAAACGATCTTACTAGAGGGACATCGAACGTATCAACAATACGATATGACACTGCTAAGGGGCATAGTAAGTTAATCTTAGAATAATTATGGTTTATTCTCGTACGTATTGTGGTAATTAAAGTATAATTGCATAATTCCCCTGCTTTTTGTCCACTTATGGTCTGGGCTAACTGAACTTAATTTCAATCCTCCCAAGCCAGAAGTAAACCAAAAAGTAGAGCCTCCGAAGAGTAGAAAGGAGGACAACATCCCTAGCTTGCATCTGTCCGAAGATCGTCCATCGGCTAGTCTCGAGCATCGGGTTCTGCCTGGGCAGCATCGTCAAAAACGATGGATCTTCCTCACTTTGGTCAGGCTGATTCGGAACCCATGCCTTCATCCTGACCAAAGCCAATATTCAGACTGTTGGCGTAGACGAAGTGCGGATCCCTCCCTTGGTTTCAGATTTTGTATGTTATCTACAAGCCATTGCCGTAAGGTCTCGTTGCAGCACTTAATGTATAAAACAAACGGTCCTCACGGATAGGCATCGAACGTCGGCATGCTACGTGATTGTTCAACAACAGCAGCAAGTTGACGAAGCTCACATTTATCGAGGTGTATTTGGCTATCAGAGATCGGTGCAGGATTTGTATCGCTGCTGCAAATAACAACGTCCAGATCCTGTATTGCCGCGTCCCGGTATGACCTTTTGAGCTGTCTGACTCTGTGATCTCCTGCAATAGTTGAACCGCCCATAGAGATCGCCTATTCAGATGCATGGTTTTGCTTCACCTTTTTTTAATAGCGTTTCCCGCAGGAGAAGCGTCAGGAGTCATTTTTCTTTGAAACTTAATGGCCTGACTTCCACTGGCAGCCTCTGAGATCTGACGATTAACGTCATTCCTCAGTGTATTGTCAGTGGAAGTTATCCGATCAGTTGGTGATGCAGCCGAACAAGTGGCCTTAGCACCGTATAGTACAGCGATACCCATTTCGATACACACCATAGCTTCCAATCATAGATTGACTATTTCATCGTCAACGATCTAAATTCGATCAAGTATTGCGAAAAAAAGTGGGCTACCAACCATAAGAAAACATGTCATTTTTCAAATGTAATACCAGGAATACTTATCGTGCGCGCATCGACAATCTAATGATTGAACAATTACATTCTTTTTCATTCGCACCAGTTGGTGAGCAGGTAATTCTCGACGCAATTGCGACCATTGGATCAGAAGCAATAGGGCTTAAATTTATAATAATTCTCTGGCAAATCGATAAACTAACCCCAGTATCTAACTGGGCTGGTCCTAGGATTTTGGCGCAGTCAGCCAACAATTTTTCGTCTGTTTAGCGTCAATTGTTGCCTATGGGGCGGGGCGCCAATTTGTTGCCTTTGCGGCGCCAATTTTTCACCTGTACGGCGCCAAATTTTGGTCCTGGTATCTAAAATCATGGATCGTAACCAATCTAACTTACTAAGATCAAGGATCCTAACTGTAGTACGACTAAGGCATTTTTTGGTGACCATTCCAAACTATGCTTTAAGCTCAAAACAAGATTTCGTTTTCTTTCGCCGTCTGTGATTTGATTTACTCTTACCTGACGAACCGTCAACAGGTTGCTGCAGTGAAGGTTAGTCACTCACAGCCGGGATTCGTAACATTTGCAGTACCGCAAAGTTCCATCTTACGACCAATTTTACTCTGTCTATTCATTAGACGTGTAGACGGTCACAATCTATTCTATTGTTTTTCTCGTGATGAAGCTTAGTTCACATGCTATGGTTTGCACAGGTTATGTAAAAGAATTCTTGCCCATGTGGCGAACAGATGCAGCTAAAGTAGACGGCGGTTTTCTTGTTTATGCAAAGAGCCGAGCAAATAGCACTTTCAGATCCATTTGAGATACGTGCGGATGAATGAAAATAGCGATTTATGATCAGTCATTCTATTGTGATATACTTTTTTTTTCTTCTTTGGAGAGAGATATGATAGCCCTGGTGGGAGTCAGTCTAACTAATTCCTTTGAGTGGAGGATGTAAGCACCGAAGTGGTTTGTCTTCTTGGAATAAGTCTGCCAAATTCTCCAAAGATATGCTCAGGACTTTCATCATCTTCGTTACAAATACTATACCATCTGTCACTACCTATTACAAACTGGTGCAATTTCAGATCACAGTAACCTGTGTATCATTTTTCTTTAGTCAGATTTATTTAGATCGAGGGCCCCTTTTGCTCCCTTTCCTAAGCAGACATGAATGAAAAATTTGGATCTATTCTTCGGCAATCCATTCCAGTGTTAATTGGTTTTACGCTGTTCCCATAATTTTAGGCTTATTTTGTCAGAACATTTTGGAAACCCAAAAAATGGGTTTATAAGAGGAGAGTTTTCCCCACCACCCTGCCATCTTATTACCTTTGATTACTAATTACCACCCGGTACCATATTATGGTTCAGTGATTATTTTTGGCCCAGTTTTTTTCATCAATCTGTATGGAATACGGTTGTGGTTATTCCCAGTGGTTCATAAATCTTCATATGAGTTCCTAACACACCGAAACCAACAAGCCCTTTATCTGTTTTAGATCCATCTGTGTAAAACACAATAAACTCTGATTCAAGTAATAGTCCTTTAGATACCCAATTGTTACGTTCCCATATTTGAATTTAAAAAGGTCCTCTTAAACCTTTATTTTTGAGTTCTTCGAGATATGGAAGCTTTCTTTTCTACAGTAATATGGAGTAAAGCCAACTAACATTTTTATGCTGTGGGACAAGATTTTGTTTTCACTTATCATACAGACTCAAGCAAGTCTCTGTAATTTATTTTGTTTGTTTCCGGCTGTTACTTCAAGAGCGTTTTTCCCACTATAGGACCATAGGCGACAATGGCCAAGTAGCTGTCGACACAGTATTATTGACATGGTTGCTTTATCCTAAGCACGTGAGTTTTGCCTGAAAAGCTTCTTTTCTGGTTAAAGGAACTAAAGTTTTCGACACCAGGTTTGGTAGTTGGCACCAGCTTTGGGTTAAATTTAGAGCATTTTGGATCAAACTAGGTGCAACCTCTTTAATTTTTTCTTTGACTAATATTGCTATGTCATTTGTGTAACCTATGACACAGAAGCCTACATGATAACCTTCAGTAGCGAGTTCACTACTAAAGTTTATAGAATCGGTGGTAATACGTTGTCTACGCATCGGTTTCTTTGTAGCATGTTACCTATCCAGGTACTACAAGATCATTGATGCTCTTTTCGGTGGCTGCCTTTTCCATCTGCATAGGGCGTATTATTAAAAGTTGTTTCGATGTTTCTTTACTTTTGAAGACTATTTTCTATTTCTGTGCCATGTTTGCGCAAGGAATGAATGGATAATTTGGTAATTTTCCAAGATTTTTCCGTGTCTTTTAGAAGAAATGATGTTGAACTAGTAGAGCTGTAGGGTTTTGAATCTAAACTATCCTCCAGCTTTCGGAACAAATTTCACTCTCGTTCTTCGCCAAGAGAGGAGGTATGATTGCCAGAGCGAAACTCGCTCTAAACAATCGAACGAGATGAGTCCGAAATATGTTTATTCCTTATTGCAACCGTATGGAAAATATACTACCACATCCTGGCAATTTACAGCGTTTTTTCATGAGCCAATTATTCTGCGAACTGCGCCTTGCGTCTAACACATTCGCAATAGAGACATAACAAGAATAATAACAGTTATTTGCGATTGTGTTAGACGCAAAACGCACTTCGCAGAATAATTGGCTCATGTTAAAACTCTCTTACCTGGCTTAAATGATTCTATGGCCAATTTTACTTTTGCTCTCCCAATTTCCATTGGATATTATGCAATTAGTACGCCTTGGTTCATTTGTGTTTGTAGCGGTTAGGATTATGCAACCCGGGAGTACTGAACTTCTTCGCCGTGTTCTATTTCGACTTTGTGCAACCTAGCAGAACGCCCTTTCAAGCTTTTCCTTTGGATGAACTCATCTATGTTCGGTTAAGGATTTCCTATACACATTCCAGCTTTTTGGATAATATTTTAATCTTTACGAGTTTACCTAGTGCCTTTGTGGGCGTCTTACTGTTAAATGACAGTTCTTTTCATATGATTCTATAATTTAAGACTTTCTGCCATATTTTTTAGTTCAATTGCGTATTTTGCCTCAGCTACTCCTTCCGAGGGGGTAATCACTTGAAAAAAATGTGTCCCAAAGAATTCCTCGAAATACTCAAAGAATTCCTCGAAATACTAAAAGAATTCCTCAAAGAATTCTTCGCCGATGTCCCAAGAATTCCTCGAGTAATTACCTCTCGACTCCTTCCAGGCCGGCTTGTCAGATATCTAGTATCGTGACATTTTTTTTTTTTTTTTGGCTGGCGAAAATGTATTTTCGATGATCAAACATCGAGTGCTCATCAGATACGTGCCAATAAATTAGTTTAGCGCTGATTCGACCAATCGCTAAAGTTATATCCAAAACGTTATTTCTATTTCGCGTGATAAAGTAGGAGAGACACCTACATTTATTAGTTCCTTTCGATGTTTTTTTTTCAAAGCTGTACATAGTTTTTAATTCGGGTGTAGGCACCCCTTTCCTTGTTTCTTAACACCACTTAACCAATTCTTTACCGAATTCTAAAATTCAGCGAGTTTAGAGTCTGCATAGATGCGTGGTCGATATTTAGTGTGAGACGTCATTTAATCGTTTGAGCATTTTCCAGGTTGTCACATTGAAACCGTTTTGTTCCATTATAATGGACAATACAATATCAACTATTGAGCTATGCGAGAAGTACGTTAATACCGTGAACAGATGACAAATTTGGTTTCTGTCTGCAACGCAAATCCATGCATCCTCTCACATCTTCAAGGACATTTTCGCATGTTGCTTTAGCTAACCTGGTTTCTTGTGGCCGCAGGGATAACGACGAATTTTGCGTTAAGATTAAATGAAAAAAATATCTGCTGGCCTCCTACTGCAATCGCCTTGCCTTAAGCAATCATCCCGATGCTGTCTTGAGACGTTCCTGCTACATTCGACCTCTGCACAGAATTTATGGTCGTGTCCAAAAATGCACACCACCATCTGATCGGCCTTACAGAACTGCCAGGAGCAAGTGGATCTTAATGCTTTCGAAACACACACGCAAGCTCTCGACTTCTGTGATCTGCAATAAAGAAACCTCATCCCTGTGGCATTAGGAACAGTCTAATACTGACATCCTTTACATATGACTCTTGTATTAGTGAAGTGCATTTGTTTAAATTTACACCGTCATTTTGCTTATACGTGAGTCACTGGAGTCGGCCAAATATCTCGTTGATCTGCTTTTTGTGCTATTATTTTAAACACTTCCTCAGTGAAGTATAAAGGCGACTCGTTTATCTTTCACAATACAAATATTGTACTGCTCCATGAAGCGGATTTCTTTTTTGTGTGTTGTTGAAGCTGTAGGTGTCTGATTGGAATTCGTATTTAGGCCAGCCAGGTTCATATTTAAGCCTTTTTTTATAGAGCAGCAAGTTGAAATCTAGTTCGGGTTTGAAGTCCCAAACAGATGCGAAGCAACTAATCTCAACAGAGTTGCTCCATTTGTTACTAACAATGGCTGGTTTTGAACGAATACCGTTTGGACTCACTTGATTCTAAGACGCAACACAACATCGGTTAGTGCAATGCATGTTATAATTTGTGCTCACTTTCCGATAATTTTCTGGTTGCCTTCGGTAATTTTGTTGATGCCTTCTGTAATTTTCTTGTCGCTTTCGTTCATTATCTGGTCACTTGAGGCCATTTCTGGACGCTTTCGAAAAATGTAGACAAATTTTTGGTCACTTCTGCTTATTTTCTGATCACTTCCGGGGTTTTTCAAACATCTTTAGGTAAATTTCTGGTGATTTTCTGCCAGGTTCGATGATTGTGAACTGAAATTCTACAGAAACAGTGATACAAACAATCTAATTCAATACCACAATCACTGTCCCTTTATTTGTCTCTGTACAATTCTTTTCGTGTCGTTCCAGAATTCGTGAGGTAGCCGACAAAATAAACAAATATGGCTCCCAAACACCACAAATTCTCCAATCGTTGAAAGCGTCTGTCAAGCAAATGGTCATTGGACCGGCACACATTGGTATACTATTGGAAGATGGTCGAGTGTTGCGTGTTGCATATTCCGTGATTCCGGAACGTTTAGATTTAAGCAAACAGGAACCGAATAAATCGTAAGTTTACTAAACGAAATGCATATATAAATGAAAGCTGTAAATTTATTTTATGTTTAGTACGGGAGGAGGTGGTGGAGGCGGAGGAGGAGGCGGTGGTGGAGGCGGAGGAGGCGGTGGTGGTGGAGGGGGCGGCGGCGGAGGAGGTGGTAGTGGTGGCGGCGGTGGTAGTTCCGGCGGCGGTGGTGGTGGTGGCGGCGGTGGCGGAGGCCTATCAAATAATGCTTCGTCAGGATCGAAAAATGCATCCGGAACATCTAGACAGTTAGCAAGATCTCGCGCACGAATTATGCGAGCCAGTACATCAATGCGTAATAACAGCGGTTCGCAAGGTGCCAGTTCACGAAGTACGGGTGTGATAATTGGCAGCAGCTCATCGGGTAGGTCATTAGTAACGGTACCGGCACCGTTTGTTCCCGAAGATCTTGTGGCTCAGGCTCAATGTGTTCTTCAGGGCAAGAGCCGTAACGTAATTATTCGAGAATTACAGGTTAGCTTCTTAACAATACGCTAGTGACTGTATTGTCTAATTGCGATTTTGATCAATTTTGTTTAGCGTACGAATCTAGATGTAAACTTAGCGGTAAACAATTTGCTGTCGCGTGATGATGAAGAAGGTGAAGATACCGAAGAAGGTAGCGACAATTATGTACCGGAAGATCTTATCTCATTGTTAGACAATGGCTTTCATGCCGACAACAGTGTTATCATTGATGCGGACTCAATGTTTTCCGAGGATATGTTTGGTTACTCAAGTATACGCAAGTATGTCGAAACTCGTTAATTGATATTAGAAACACTTTTGTTTATTTACCATCGCCTTTTGTTTGTTTATAGTTTGCTGTACAGTCGCGTACGAAGTGAACGAAACCAATCAAATAGCGGAACCGGAACCGAAGGTGCACGCTCTGCATCAGGACCGAATAGTGGTAGTAGTTCGGCTCCGATTGGTATAAATTCATCTGGTCTTGGTGTTCCGTCATCATCTCATTCGGGTACAGGCGTTGGTTCTGGTGCCGGTGGTGGTAGTGCATCTGGAAATGTTGGCAGTGGCAGCGGCAGTGGAGCCAGTGGAAGTTCATCGGCAGCCGTTGTCGACCGTGATTCATTTAGCCGTTGGCGTGATCGTCAATATTATGGACCACGTCGTTGGTTTACTTCGCGCGAGGATACCTGTTGGGAAAAGGACACACCCGACACCAAGAAAAAAGACGCAGCATCTGGACTACCGTTATGGATTTCCGATGATTTAGAACTATGGCCCGAACGAGACACACCATTACGTTTTACACAAATTGCTGCATTGCATTCGGAATTCATTGCTATATCGACAAAAGGTGAATTGCATCAATGGCGATGGGCCGATATGGAACCGTATCGTCATCACGAAAATGCGAACATTTTCCATCCGAAAACGCATGCTCTTAATTTGACTTATGAGAAAATTACGCATGTTTCGGCGACAACCATTCGATGTACCGTTGCAACCGAACAAAATCGTGTTGCAACGTGGATGGATGAATTGCTTGGTCATGCCGGCAGTAAACTCGAACATGTAGCGACCAGTTTTTCAGAGTTTGCCATTGAGAAAATAGTTTCGCTGTATACGTGCACACAGTATACGGTGGCACGAACGGATGCTGGTGGATTATATTGGTGGGGTGTAATACCATTTGATCAACGCAAACGATTGTGGGACAGACACAAAGCAAAAGTAAAAAAACCGATTCGGTCTTCAAGTGTTAATTCACAAGAGGTTATAGTCGGTTCACAAGTATGCATGAAAAAGAGTCCGATGTATCAGCCAGGTGCTATTGGCTTTACCATTTCAAATGGTGTGCCACGTGTTGGTCAATTATTGAATGCTGCATGGGACATATCGAATAGTTGCCGATTTAAGTTGATAACAATACATCCGTTGCCAGGTAGCAATGCGAATGCGTCAACAGGTAGCGGTGCTAGTAGCGGTAGCGCAGGTAACAGTGGAACTGGCACAAGTTCCTTAACGTCAAACGATCTAAAAGATCTATTGAAAGTGGCGGCAACAACACCAATTGCTAGTAGCACAGCAAACGTTATATTGCCGTCATCGTCAAACAATAAGCCAAATGGTGGCAATAATAAGGAAACGGCGGACAGACTTGATATGCCACCACCGCCATCGCCGGCTTCAAGTACATGTAGTGATACCGGCAGTATTACATCGAATAAAAGGCCGAAACGCGCTGCTCCTAAAGAGGAAGTTAAAAAGGACGAAGAATCTTGGTTTTTACCGTAAGTTATCGGGCTTGATTGATCATTTTCTGCAGTGCACAATATTAATGTTTGTTTCTTTAAAATTTCTCATTTACAGAGACGTCGTTTTCGTTGAAGATGTTCGTTCCGTATTAGTTGGTCGAGTGCTTAAAGTCGACGGTCAATATGCGGCCGTGAAATTTTCCATCGCCAACACCACAAATCCCAGCGGTGAGGCCAAAGATTCAGAAACTGAAGCATGGCAAGATTGCCGTCTGATGCGAAAAGATGACTTGCAAATAATGAAATCAACCACAACATCTCGAATTCCGGACTTTTTTCAAAAAACTCCTCGCCGCATTAATTTGATGATTAATGATTCGTCAGCCAACCTAAATGCTGGCATCAGTAGTGAACTTTTAACTTTGGCCATCGATCCGAAAGGCATTCATGCAATAATGAAAACTGGCCAAAAACTTCATTATTGCTTGTTCAATTTGAGTACTGGTCGCCAAGTGAATGACAGTACATTTCCGACGGATACAGCATCATTTTTGGGCACTTCACAGTCAAATGTTCAATTGACGTGTGCAAGCGAGAGCAACGAAAGCGTTTTACTGTTACGCGACGGCAACAATTCTCTGTATCCACTGGTAAAGGATTGCGTTGATGCTATTCGTGATCCACAATGGTTAGATTTGCAACCGATTAAATGTATTGCGGCCACATCGTTAACACTGAGTTCGGTTGGCGCAAATTTGAAATCTCAAGTGGCTATTTTTGCTTTTGTTGCCGAAGTGCAATTTTTAATGCCACGCATATTGCGATGTGATTACAAAAGTTTTAAATTGGCAATTGCCCAACTGGAAAGTGCTGACGGTAAAGCTCAAATGCCAATGGTGTTAGCCGAACGGTGTGACGGTAATCGAAATATATTCCATGCATGCGTTGCAATGTGTTCGCCAACTAGTAACAAAGACGTCGAGTCGGATACGACACCAGCGGCTGGCGGTAATACTAGCAGCGGTGCCGGATTAGAGTGCATAAATGTTGGACAGAGTGGTGCGGCCACTGCTAGAGACAGTCGGTTCAGTATACGTGAAATGATGCGACGTGCCACACAGAATGCGATGCGTGAAATGGATGCAAGCTCATCGAATCTAGCCTCGTCTTTGGAACCGAATGAGCCAATATTTACGTCATATTGGCCACCGGAATATGATGCCAATTCGGGTGATGAAGATAGTATGGGTGGCGGTGCCGGTGGTCTAAATGCGCACACGCAAAACAGCAAGCATGCTGTTAATTATACATCGGATCCGGTTGAACGTCGAGAAAATGCAACACAAATGCTGACGCAAATGTGTTCGAGTGCATCGTTACAGCCACACTTGAAACAATTGCTTAGCACCAAAGATGCCCAAGGACAGACACCGTTCATGTTGGCTGTTTCGTCGCGAGCCTATCAGGCCGGCAAAATACTTTTCGATACTATTATGACCGTTGCAAATGGTGATGCAGTTGCACGTGATTCAATGATTTTTCCACCCGGTTCGGCACCAGATCAATCGCCATTGTATGTATTGTGTTGCAATGATACGTGCTCGTTTACATGGACCGGTGCCGATCACATTAATCAAGACATTTTCGAGTGTAAGACATGTGGCTTAACGGGATCCCTGTGTTGTTGTACAGAATGTGCTAAAGTATGTCACAAAGGACATGATTGCAAATTGAAACGTACCTCTCCGACCGCCTATTGTGATTGTTGGGAAAAATGTAAATGCAAAGCACTGATTGCCGGTAATCAAACGAAACGTTTTGAATTATTATCGATATTGGCATCGGACACCGATTTGGCGACACGTCCAAATTCACGCGGTGAACCAATTCTTTTGTTTTTAATACAAACTGTTGGCCGTCAAGTGATCGAACAACGTCAGTTTCGTTCGCGTGCTCGCAGTGCGTCGGGCAATCGAAAAACGCCATCGTTAGATGTCGATTCGGATATGCCCGATCATGATTTGGAGCCACCACATTTTGCTCGTAAAGCATTGATACGTTTGCTGATCGATTTCCAGGCGGTTAAAGCGATGATAATGACGGGTTCCGATCAAGTAAAATCGGCCGCAACACCAACGGCCGGTCATCGTGTATTTTACAATGAAAACGATGACGACCAAAGTGTCTATCTGCAAAGTCAAAGTGGTACAACATTATTGGATAAATTTACGCATAGCCTATTTGTTCGATGTCACATGAGTAACGATCCATTGGATACGCTATTGTGTACGTTCAGTAAAGAATGTTACAATGAGGCGATTCCCGGTCGCATAGAAGAAGCCACACAAGTTGCACGTCGTTTCATTCGTTCGGTCGCGAGAATATTTGTGATATTCAGCTTGGAACGTTTACCGAATCCAGACAAACAGGGCAGGTAATCTATATTCGGCACGACCGAAATAGCCAAACATAACATAAATTTAAAAAAAAAAAAAAATATTTTGACATGAAGTATATCTTATAGTACCACTCAACAAAAACATATTGCAACGTGTCGTCGTGTATTTCAAACATTAATGAAAATATCGATTGAAGAACTGGTCGAAACGGCTGATGCACTTATAGCTCCCGTTCGTATGGGTGTTGTACGGCCAACGGCTCCGTTTGCCATGTCATCGTCATCGATTGACGTAGGTTATTTAATAACTACTCTAGTTTTCAATGTAATGTAATTTTTGTGGCAATATTTTATTTTTACAGAGTTCTGATGATTTGTTTAATGTGGAACCATTGGCACCGACCAGTGCACGAACCGGCGGTAGTGCACAGTCACGCACGGCCACATCACGTACCAGCAACGATTTGGCATCGAATTTTCTTTCACGTATGGATGTAAATTATCGTATACGATCATTGGACGATACTGTTGATAATGACGCAGCTATTGATAACGTTCAAGATGACGAAGAAGCATCGGAATTGGACGAATTACCATCGGAACGTGAACGGTCTAATATTCGATCAAATAGTAATTTGGATGAAGATGTTCAAGATCCGTTGCGCAACGAAGATGTTGCTCAGGTAAGTTCGCATATGTTTTTTGTTGTTTTAGATTTAGATCCGTAACGCGCCGGTCAGTCGTTGTAAGGTCGAACGGAACCTTAGTTGTACTTTGAGACCATTTATTTGGGTCATCGTACAAACTGAATCCGTGTCATAGTTTTTGTTTGTTTTGCCACTTTTGTGGTATTTTGACGTTTCTTTTTGTCGCACAGACTTGGTGGTAAAGTTTCCAGGCGAAAAAGCGTGCTGGCGAGTCCAAACTTTACCACCAAGGGACGAAACAAGTTAAAACGATGCGATAAGATTGTAATTGGTTAATGGACCTATTCATAGTCCCCCCGATAGCTGCAATAAGAACAATTTTCAATGCCAACTTTGTTGGAGTATTTTGTTCAGTGCACGCGCAAGGCGATATGACAAAACACTTTATTGTTTATTTTTGTTCTTTTTTTTGTCGTTTTAGGAAGGTGAGAGTGATATAGAATTTTTCCATGAAGCTGAAACCGAATCAGATTCGGATGATAATCAAAGTGCACAAGATACACAAAGGACGCCGGCGACAACTGCTGCACAAAGTTCAGATGTTGGTAAGTGTATGGTTTTTTGTACGAAATTGATCGAAGTTGATGAATTAAATTATCATTTAACATGTATTTTCTTTAATTTAATGAAATCAAACAATAGGAGGCTCACTATTGATGATTAATGAAGACGATTCAGATGGTTCAAGTCAGCCAGACGACGATGGCTCAGAAGACGGCGAAACCGACCATTCACATGAAGACTACACACTTACAGATGAACTGCTGGAACGTCGCGCAACAACTAATGCATCACAACGCAATAATCTAGCGCCACAATCTATGCAATGGGCCATTCGTAATCGTGATTTGGCACGTGAAACTAATCGACAATCAGTACGTTTAACCGGTGGCTCCAGCTTAGTTTTTATCGATCCGGCAGCACTCCGTCGTACGACTGCAGCTAGCGCTGCCGTTGCTGCTGCTCAAGAACCACACACAATGGCCACAACGGCCAGTAGTTTAGCTCGTGCATTTGGCATTGTTTTACGCCAAGTTTGTACACTATTCAATACAATTACGGAGTTATACAGTAATGGATTGATACAGAATTTGAATATCACATATGAAGAGGCTAATCAGCTGCATGTAAGTATTTAATTGCAGTTGGAAATTGAAGAGTTTATCGCTAAGTTATTCTTGGTATTTATTTCGACAATTAGATGGCAATGGAACAGCGGCTACGGCCGACATGGCATTGGATTTTAACAGTCATGGACGCTACCGAAGCTCAGCTTCGGTTTGGAGCATCGTTGACTCATTCAACAGATCCATCTCATCCTTTGCATCCGCTGCATCCATTAAATCCGACTACACCGTCAACCACTACAAGTTCAACGCTCAATAGTTTGAACGTGCTAGGTGATAAGCTTATTTTCATTTAGAAGTGCTTTAAGTCTATAAAACAAATCATGTCAAATTGTAGGGTCGTCACAGCAACGACGCCACGCCATTACAGAAAATACACAAAACACAACCGGAACAACTACAAGAATTGTTGGATTTTCATCAAATTCTGATAATCAAAGAAATTTCGATCGTGAAGGTAGACATTTCGCTTTTAAAACAAAAAAACACATTTTATTGTATTTTTTTTCTGTTTCTAGGCATTACGCAATCACCACGTCGTGAATTCTTAAATTATGCATTGTCATTAATGAGATCTCACAGCTCTGAACACCGAGATTCGTTACCGGTATTAGACGTTACAGCACTACGACACATTGCATACGTTCTAGATGGCATCGTATTTTATATGCGATCTGGCAAAGAAAATGATGATAAAAATGAACCCCTTTGGGGCGATCCAGTATGTTTATTTGTTATGTATGTGTCTTCAATTCTCTATTGATTTGTTTTTGAATCGAAATAGGACGAGAATGAAAACGATGATACAGAAGATGAACTTCAAATGGAAGGTGTTGATTTCTATGATAATCTTGTTTATGGACTTGGTTCGTCACAGGGTCGACGACAATCGTTTTTCCAAAGATCTGAATCGACATTATGTCTTGGCTGTCCACCACCCGATCCATTTAATACACCGATGAGTGAATCACTACCGTTGGCTGATCAACCGCATTTGTTACAACCAAATGCGCGTCGCGAAGATCTGTTTGGCATACCAAAGCAACCGATAACGATTCCACCGAGCGGCGTTGAACCGCTCGGTGTCAATTCACCATTAGAATTGCCACCAACGATGCTTGGACTATCACCGCACAAAATTCTTAGCCAGCCAAATGCAGTGTCGACGACCGACGAAAACGTTACGCAACTACAGCAACAACAACCGGCGTTAATAGCCAATACCGATTATGACAGTCAAACAGCTACTGCTGCAAAGTTTCCAGATCAACCGAGTATGGAAACTAATGACTCATCGATAGCGGCTGTATTTGATGCCGACCAACAAGCAAACAATAAAACGCATATTGTAGTCAAAGCTGATGTGCATGCCGAACCGACAACTCATGGCAATGATGCACCATGTTCTTCGAAAGATATTGCTGGAGGAACTGGTGAAGGCAGTAGTAGTACAGCCAAAAGAAAAGCAAGTGATCAGTATCCATCGCCAGCATCCGAAACATTTGGGAACATTTTCATGCAATTGAAGAAGAAAAACTATTACGATCAATATGAAGAGGACAATCGTAGCTATGAAAAGAGAGAAGGTATGAATGTGTAACAAATTATTTTATTTCATATTTTAATATCGGGAACTGTTTGCAATTGTAAAATGTGTCCTGTTTCACAGAAGGTCCCCAAGATTTGTCCTGTACAAAAGACACCGCCAATGATATATCAAAAATGGATATCGACAGCGAAAACGATGACGATGATAACAGTGACTGTGACTCAGATTCTAACGATAAACAATCGACAAAAATCGCTGAACATTTACAAGCAGCTCAGCAGCAGCAACAACAACAACAATCTACAACCGATTCTGCTTCGACACAAATTGCAACCGTACGACCACAAATTATTGTGACACCTCGAAAAGTGGCAGCCGCCATTGAGTCGGTAACAGCAGCGGTTTTGGCAAAAAATAAAAAATCATCATTGTCCGAATGTGTTTCAACTGAAACACCATTAAATCTGTTGCCAACATCGTTTTCAGTATTCGATATTGGCAATACAAGCTCTAGACAATTTACTAGTACGAATGCGGGTGCATCAACGTCAGCCGCTGCTACAGTTGCAACATTGTCCATTGAAGCTGAGCCGACATCCGCTGGCATTTCAAATGTAATATCATCACAAGGATCCACATCCGGTTCATCACCGTCGAAAAGTGTTATAGTTCGTGCTGGACCATCGGTGAGCCTTTTGTTTTTAAGAGTTTTTATTTTACTGTCGTGTACATTGGTTTGATGGATACAGAATTTATTGAAATGTTTTTTATGGATAATTTCTCACTGAACAGACCATACACAAAACAGTACTTTCTGATGATCTCAAAAGATTAAGTTATTTCTTTGAGAACAGATACGAAGTGCACAAATACAGAGGTGTAACACAAGTACATTTGCAATAGTTACATGCCATGTTACACCCTGTATCTCGATTAATGTTTAACTCTAAAAAAAAACGGCTTTTGTTTTGCGTTACACAGAATTGTTCGAATAGCAGTGATTTGCTGCAAGCCGACACAATGGAAACGCAAGAGATTTCGGCTCATGTTACTATTGAAACAACACCGGAACCACAATCGAGACCACCACAAGATATGGCACCGCGTGGTCAATTCTTTCGATCAAACGGATCGACGTCACAGGCTCCGACTTGGGACTTACTATTGGGACGCTGGCGATTGTCTCTTGATTTGTTCGTACGTGTGTTTATGGAAGACGTTGGTCTGGAACCGGGTTCCATTGTGTCAGAACTACGAGGATTTCCGGTGAAAGAGGCCCGGTTCCGACGACACATGGAAAAATTACGAAATGCCCAGCAAAGAGACTTGACTCTATCAAAAATGGAACGTAATCGCAATAGTTTGCTGGTGCAAACATTTAAAGAATTGAATACACATTTCGGCAATCAAAATCGACGCATTCATCCACCTTTGGCATTTAATCGTGTTAAGGTTACGTTTAAAGATGAACCGGGTGAAGGTTCGGGTGTGGCCAGAAGTTTTTACACGTCAATAGCTGAAGCTTTGTTGGCCAATGAAAAGTTACCGAATTTGGAGGCGGCACAGGTTGGAACGTCGGGCAGCACAAAATATTCGGTGCCATTCGGCAATATGCTGCGGCATCGTGGCGGTACAACACGTGATTCAACGTCATCGTCGTCACGACGTATATCTAGCAGTAAATCGTCATTGTGGCGACCCAGTCGTGAACCGAAAAAGGCACTGAACTACGATGCACGATCCTATCAACAGGCTACAACGCGTAAGTAGACGTTTTGATTTTTTTTTTGGTATTTTCGATTGGTAGCGAATAAGAGGTGTGCCAGAAAGTTTATATGTCTGGATAATTTTGTTGCAAATCTCGAGAATTGCTGTTTCTTTCTATCCGTGCATGTCTAGGAATCTCACTACATAACATATTATGAATCTATGAATTACATTGAAAACTAAAAAGCTAACAAATGTCTAGACGGGGTAATTAGTAGCACATCTAGATAGAATGATAAGAGCGCAAGGTGCCAGTGATAAACCCGGCCAGTTCCAAGACCAACCGTTGGACAAGCTTAATTTAAAATATAAAACCGCCTAGACTTTGTAAATAATTCTAAGAGCCATCCCATGGAACTCTGTCCCATTTTATCCCATTATACCCGAAGTTTGTGCTTCCAACTGTTTCCAACTGCGGACAGCAGTTTTATCCTCCCACCTGAAAGAGAGATATCTTGCCATATCAGCCGCATACCTAAAATGATCCTTGCACAGCTTACAGTGTCCCATTAAAACAGCTTACAGTATTCTTTAAAGCGAGGGGGTAATTACAAAAAAAAGTCCTCAACCAAAAGAATGCCTCGGTATTCATCAGAATTGCTTGGGAATTCCTCTGAATTCCTTGAAAATTCCTCGGGAATTCCTCGTTGTTGTCTCAGGTATTCCTCAGAGTAGGTTTCTAGTCGTGGTTGGCTTGTCAATATGTAAGATCACGGAATAAAACGTTAAAAGGAGGAGACCAGTCAAATATTTGACCTTGTCGGCTAGTTCTATTTGCTGGCCTCACATATTAATCGGTGACATCCTTGGAGCCGCTGTTCGACACGTTGAAGCATAGCAACAAACCAATCCGTCAGTAATTAATGTATGTGGTACTTAGCAGCGTCACCGCGAATAGCATCAGTTGACGTGTTATTAAATTCCCCCTCAATGTCAATATATAGATGCCAATGGCTACTTGCTTCGCATCGAGTGTCCATTATACAACCTACAAAATTGCTAATGCAGGGCAAAGGCGGTGGAAAGACCTATTTTGTGTGCATGTTGGTGTATAATGAGATCACGAATCATATTTTGGAGCATGCTGTTGCGAATGAAGCGGTTGAACAGTCTTTCGACAGTTTCAGTACGAAAGACGACAAATTTATTGGTCTAAAGCTATATGAATTGTGCGCTTGGGTATATAGACTGCCCTGATCTCAGGATGACCCGCGTCCACAGCGAAGCCCTAAAAATCTTCATTAGCGTTTTCAGACAATATTTCGGGGTCCGTTTGAAGAACTACAGCAAAAACAAGGTCCCGTTTCGCTAATTTATTCGCCACCTAGTAGGGCTGGGGTTTTTAAAATTATCGATTATCGATAATTATCGATTTTTAGTTAATTTAGATGGCCAATATGGCCGATCCATAAAGAATGTGTAAAGTAAAAGCACGATTGACCTTTTTACTCAACAAAGCTATTTATGGTTGCTTATCGATTATTGATAATTATCGATTATTGATTATCGTTAATTATCGACCATCGTTAATAACGGATTATCGGTAATTTCGATAGTTATCGATATTTTTTGGTTCTTTGAAATTATCGTTTATCGATATATTTTGGACATCGATAATTATCTTTTTTTTTTCAATATCGAACAGCCCTATCATCTAGTCAAAAATATGCATGTCTAAATGTGTTCAGTTTCGCATGAATTACCGATTTTTGAACATCTCTAACACCATCCGTAGAAAAAAGCGATTCAACCCATTCGATATAAAGATTCTGCCCTCTGTCGGTTCTTTTCCTTTCGTAATTACTCTTTTTAGCCTATAAACGACTTTACTGTCATAAAATTCTGTGTAATACTTCCGAAACGTCTCACGCAGTCTCTGGCGAGCGATGCAATTTTGACTTAATTCTCAAGCTGCGAATTCAACCACGTAATAGTTTGTCCACACGAAGCCACTCTCGAACGGTAGTTGGTGCAGTTACTGTAATGAGGAAGACAAGTGTCTTAGGCATATTCGTGAGAATTGTGGCCGTTGGATGATAATGAGGAGAAGAGTTATGGGTCCTCACGAACTAACTTGGCTACCTTGATGCTAATAACATTAATTTGTGACATAAGTCTCTAAAACGGAAAGGGTTCTCAATAATAGATTCTCTACAGGTCGAAGTGGTAGGTTCTGGGCTACCAACTCCTGCTCCAAAATGGGAAAAACCATTAAAATGCTTAACGCTAATATCAAAAAAAAACATTATTTCAGATCCTAATGGTGTAACAATCAATCGAAACGATCATTTGACCCTACATTTACAACAATTGGGTGAACGTTTGTATCCCAAAGTATTGGCACTACATCCAGAAAATGCACCGAAAATAACTGGCATGCTTTTAGAATTGCCACCCACTCAGTTGCTGCTCATTTTGGCATCTGAAGAAACTCTTCGCCAAAAATCCGATGAAGCAATGGATATTATTTTGTACAAGCAACGTGGTGGCTTAGGTAAGTTGTATCACCTTTCGGATTTCTTTGGTGCATTAACAATAACTAAATGTTACTAGAACATGCATCATCAAGTGATAATACAAGTGGTACTGGTGGCCAATCATCTACTGGCACTAATCTATCATCAGCAAAACGTATGAATCCCGTTGTTTTGCTTGAGGAATGTCAACTAGAGGACAATGCTCCACTATTCTATTCGCCTGGCAAACGTGGTTTTTACAGTCCGCGACAGGGATTGGCAACAAATGATCGCATTAATGCATTTAGAAATGTTGGCAGGTAATTTAACATCATGTCCATATTCTGTTTTCGATCAAATTACTGAACTGTGGATTTTGTTTTTTTTTTCTCTTTTATTGACACCATGCAGATTGATTGGACTTTGTTTGCTGCAAAATGAACTGTTCCCATTGTTCCTACAACGACATGTTTTGAAATTTATTCTTGGTCGACCATTACGATTTCATGATTTGGCATTTTTTGATCCGGTCGTATACGAAAGTTTACGACAATTGGTTACGGAATCGACGAAAACTGGCGGCTCAATATTAGCCAGTCTAGAATTGACATTTATGTAGGACATGACTTGAAGCTATTTTGTTGTTGGACACATTTTATTTTTTTTTAAATTTTTCTCTTCACAGGATAAGTCTGGCTGTTGAAGAAGGAGGTGGTTCGGCCGAGTTAGTCACCGGTGGTCAAAATATTCAAGTTAATGAATCGAATTTATATGATTACGTTCGATTGTACGCCAACTATCGTCTATTCAAAACACAAGAAAAGGCATTGGAGGTATGTATAGTAAAAGACACTTGAATAGTTATTGCATAAATATGGGGATAATTTTGTGACACGGTTTTTTGCTATAAATTATTTAGGCATTACGCGTAGGTGTTTTTGATGTGTTGCCAACCGGTGCATTGGATCAATTGACGGCCGAAGATTTACGATTGCTATTGAACGGTGTCGGTGACATTCATGTGGGCACATTAATTTCATATACAACTTTTAACGATGAATCAAGCGAAAGTGGTGATAAACTTTTGAAGTTCAAACGTTGGCTTTGGAGTATTGTTGAAAAAATGAGTAATCTCGAACGTCAAGATTTGGTACGTTTTTTTTTATTTATTTTTTAAAAGCCCGTTTTCAATTTATTGATAATATGCTTAATTATATATATATATGTTTTTCAAATCGGAAAGGTTTACTTTTGGACTGGTTCGCCTGCATTGCCTGCGTCTGAAGATGGATTTCAACCGATGCCATCGGTAACAATACGACCAGCCGACGATGCTCACTTGCCAACGGCAAATACGTGCATATCCCGTCTATATATTCCATTGTATTCGAGCAAAGCTGTTTTACGGCACAAACTATTGCTTGCAATCAAAACGAAAAATTTCGGTTTTGTCTAAGAAAATGAAAAAAAAAAGAATCATGCAACTAAACATTTATATAATAATAACTTTAAAAAATTATGTGTGCGACCAGACTTATAAGACTAGAATATATATTATACACACACAATTTTTAGACACGATAAACTCAAACCAAATTAAATTGCGCATACATTTTTTTTTTTTTTTGGCTATATACGTTTCTATTTAGTACATGCTCGTTTATAAGTCAGAACAAAAATAAACTAATTTAGTTAACGGTTGTGGATTCGGGAGTGATCACATCGCGCGGCTCTCAACTAAAAACGAATTTGTGTTTTTCTAATTCGATATTGACATAGTCAATAATAATGATCGAAAATACATTTTAAATGAAGAGAATATAATTATTTTTGAGTTTTTATTTTTATTTTTTGCATTATTATCTTTGTTTTTGTTCTTAATTCTTTGTTTTATTTTTTTTTTAATTTCTTTTTGTTATCGCATCATCTGCATCATCTGCTGATTTTATAAAGAAAAATCTGAAGAAATAAAAATTAATTTTATTGAAAACTATATGTTTAGTAATATTTACGAATTGAAATGAAATAAATTATAAATTAGAAAAAAAGATGAAAATATATAAAACTACGAATTAGTTACACTAGTTTATGATTAGGTGAACTATAAATATATATAAAACATAATTTTTGCTATTATCTCTTTGAATATAAGTTTATTGCTTCAAAATAAACCACATATTTAAATATATACAAAATTGTTGATTGTACTGTGTTTTGTTGATGTTGTTGTGCTTTATTTGAATACACAGGTCGAGAGAATACTGGTCTGATTTACGAAAAAAACACATTACACTGGACGATAAGTCAGGATCATCTTCATACTCCAATCACCAGCAAAAATGTTGTTAAAGCGCATCCATCACAAGTTCCGTTTCATACGAGCTTTACTTTACACACACATATATTGATATATAAGGATGGAGGTCTATCCATTTTCGCAAATCGGACAATTTCAACGGTATTTTTCGAGAAATCTAATGATGCACTTTTAGTAGATTTTCAATGCTGGACACGATGCTGAAATCCTTTTTTCGATATCTTAACCCGTTTCGGAGATACAACATTTTTGGAACCTATGTCCGGCAAACAACTTTTTTTTTTCGAATTTCACAGCTTGATTTGGATATGTGTCCACCAGAATGCAAAATCTCCCAGTTTTGGGTTGAAAAGTGGACAAGTTATAGACAAAAATATGAATTTTGTAACGTGTTCCAAGAACAAACATGGCTCGAACAAACACTAAAGATTGTAGCGCCTTCAATGTGCCACCAGGTCGATAAACAATTCAATGCACTTTAAGATGACTGTAACTCGAAAAACTTTACGGTTAAATTCAAAAAAGTTGATTGAAAATTGGGAAAAAATTCACCATTTTTGACCGAGTTTTCTGGCTTCCACTGTAGCCGGAAAATTTCTATGAGCGAAAAGTTTCTACATCCTTCCTCTGTATGGTAGGCGAAAAGAAAATTAAAAAACTTGATTGCTTTAATTTTTAGATGAACATCGAAAAAAAGGTCTGAATTTGTTTCTAACACTTTGACATGCAATATCTCGTTAACGAAGCGTCGGAAAAATATTTCGGTATCGCCGTTGCAAAGCTCCTAAAAAAATCTACAAACAACAGTGGGTCCGATTCCGGAATTCAAAAATTGCTTTAAGAAAATAGTCGTTTGAAAAGTGAGCTTTATTCGATGGGTTTCGCTTTGAACTTAAGACCAGTGGCGTGTTAGCGATCAAATACACTAGTAGGCGACTTAGTCACGGCGTTGTGAGGTATTTAAGTTTTACTTAAGCCGTGTGCTGTTTTTTTTATATTAATTTGAATTTAACGTATTTTCTCCAGAGTAGATGTTAGATAGCCAATTGACAGAGTACACTCATTAGTGACTGTGGCGGCACGGCTAGACGGTAACGGCGAATGATGTGTCAGCTGAAAGAAAACAGTGTGTGCGACGCGACAGAAGTTAGTGAGAAGAAGACTCTTGAAAAGCACGGTATCATCAATAAACTGTGAATTAGCATTTTAAAAGAATCGTATTGGTATTTTATTTATTTGGAAATACAGGTTACCACATCTGGCGACTGAGGATAAATAAAGATAAACAGGCAAAACAATAGTGGTAACAAAGAAGA